>BLBF01000335.1:624007-684061 GCA_015471245.1 Laticauda colubrina
TATCCCTTTGACATTTTATTTTCAACTTAAATACCTATGTCAAAGTGGATTTTTTTTTTCTGATTTCTTATTTAAATCTCTTAGCTGTCAGTATAGGGAAAGGGAGAGAAGGATATAAAAAAACCAAATCCTTTCCCTTTTCTCTCTCCTTTGTTGCTTCAAAATCTTCTTTGGGAACAATGTTACTTTGCTTTTTAGTTTAAATTCCAGGGTACCTTAGTTGTTGCTTTTGCAGTTTAACCCGGTCAACAAAACTTTCTCTTCTTATCTTCCTCCTGCACATTCTTTTCCGGTCAAGTTCTTCTTTGAGGTGGCCATTTCTGACCAGCGCTACAACTGCCTTTGGGAAAGGGAGTAATGGCCAGCTGAGGAGGAGAGATGCAGCTCTCCTCAATCCTGCTGGCAGTCTCCCCCCTCTTCACCACCTCTACAGGGTGGCTTAGCCCCAAAACCAGCCTGCTTGGGGCACTCCAGCGATGAGCACGGATCATAAATGCGCACAATCATGGTTTCAGTCTGTCTTTGAAGAGGTTCAAACCGGAAGTCGGCCTTTTGAGTTTTCTGACAATTAAGGGAAAAGGCAATAGGCAGGTGATAGAAAAAAGCAGAAGGAGTTAGAATTGCAAAATGACCATGTGTGAGATTAAGTATGCGTTCAACTTACTGCACGTTCCAAAAAGATAAAATATGAGCGGACCGATGACAAAATAGATGTCCATGCTTGAAGCATAGAAAAACAAGGCTTTGTGTGTATCTGGATGTCTTTCTGGTGCTGTGATGGTCAGATAGGGCTCACATTTTAGGAGCAGACTGAGCTCACTTTCAAAGGTTGACCTAAAACTTGCATGTTGTCAATATGAACAGCAAAAACACCTACTCAGTAAGTCCACTTCCCAAGAATGGGGATACACCCACCATGGTGTACTCAAAATAGAAAGGGATTAGGATACGTTTTAGGATGGGAGACTTCTCCTCTGGCCCCTGGACCTAAACCGAAGATGATGTTTCAGAGATTCCTTTGCTCAGGTGTTGTACAAAGAAAAACAGGGGCAGTCAGGGCTAAAGAAGGTGCATCCTCTAAAATGGTGTTTCCAGAATCTTCCATCTCCTCCTTCATTCACCAAATGAAACAATGGCATTGTTTATGGAGCCTACCCATCTTCTTGGAAATGCACAGCCTATTTTTTTTTTTTTTTTTTGCATAAATTGCTGGTCAATTTGAGTGAGCTTCCTGACAATATTCTATTTAGGATTTATGATCCATTACTTGTTGGTTGTGTGGGCCAAGGTCCACAAGCCTTTGAGTTCTAATCCTCCCTCAGGCAGGAAAACTTCCTGGGGGGACTTTGAGTGGATCACCAAGAGATCCTTGAATTCCAGTCCCGCCTTAGTTCTTATTGAATTGGGATGGGAAAGTTGGAAACATTTTCTCAGATTCATGTGAGATACTAAAATGGAGATTCCTAGAGTGTGAGATGGCTAAGTGTCCAATATTCTGTGTTGAGATGGAGGAAAGTGAAATTGTGGGATAATTGCTGTGGTGGGGTTCAAATTTTTTTACTACCAGTTCTGTGGGCGTGGCTTGGGAGGCATGGCTTGTTGGGCGTGGCAGGGGAAAGTTGGTTCAAAATCCCATTCCCACTCCAACCCCAATAACCTGCTTTCCAGCTCCTTTCTCCTGTGCAGGGCAACCAAGTGAGACCCCGCCAATCAGCTGGGAATCAGAGGGAGGCAGAGAAGAGATGGGGGTGAGGCCAGTCAGAGGCGTTATTTGCCAGTTCTCTGAACCACTCAAAATTTTTCCTACTGGTTGTCCAGAACCGGTCAGAACCTACTGAATCCCACCTGTGGATAAACGCCTCTTCCATGTGGCACAAAGCCACATATATCGGCCTTCTTCTACTGCTTGTGGGAGAACCAGAGAGATCTGTGTGAATCTTCAACTGACCTTCTTCTGATCCACCAGAGCTTTTCTTCTCTCCTTAAAATGGAATTTGCAAAGGGATCCTATTAACAGTTAGGAGCCTTTATGAGACATAAAAATGGATTTCCAATTGATCAGCAATCTCTGTGGTTGGAGAGCAGAGCAGCGTCCATGGGTGCCTTGTCCTAGAAATCTAGAAATGTCTCTTCCCCCCCCCCCATTTATTCAGCCCCTTCTTGGACCTGGATGAACATTATGTAACCCTGAAGGTTTGTGACCTGGTCAATGATGCGGCTGCCTTGAGACAAGATCCTTGCAACCTCCTCCTGGGAAAAGTCCCAAGGTCCCTTTCTCTGGACATCTTCAGCCCTTCACAGACAAGACAAGCTTGGAAGAGGAGCAGAAAAAGGCTTTAGGTACAAACTGTAGAGTGGAAAATTTATGGGCCTGAAAATTAAAGGGCCTGAGAATTGAAGAACCTGAAAACTGCTATTTTATTTCTCTGGTTAATGAAAGAAAAAATATATACAGTGGAAATTTCTTTGCACACTTTATTTTATTTCCTTTTTTTGCTGTAAAGTATACACCAAAATAAAAACAATCTCAAACTGAAATCCCAGACAGCCGTTCTGCTGAATTCTTTCTGCAAAGGAAGTTTTATCAGGAAATCAAGAAAGACTCATGTAAGAGGGATGAAGATTTTCCTCCTCAGCTGAGAGCCAGTCAAACATGGCATTTCACATCATTCCGGCATTTTTAGGGAGAGAATCAGGCAACCAGGCTGGTGTTTGGTTCCCACAACTATGTCCTGACCTCTTTTCATTCTCATTCTCTCACTACACACCCACATGTTTAGCTGCTGTCAGTAGGAATAAGTGCATCAATCGTTTTTTTATAATTCCAGTCATTCAACAATTCCCAATTTTGAACCATACAAATATTATTTTCTTTAACTCTTGCATACTATCTGAATGGAAATCAAATCAAAGAAACATTCAAAATTCTTCCACTATCATAATGATGTTATGTCTCATGTTTTTACATTTGTTCTGGCTGTGAAATGCTCCTTTGTGTTCAGCTCTGGCCTCAGAAGTATAACGTAGCACTTGGGGATGAAGATGCATCCCAGCAGACCAGCACTGGAGGCCAGGATGGAGAAGACCTGCACAGCCACCATATGTTTCCCTTTGGTGCTCAGGTAGGTGGGCACAAAAGTCACCCAGACACTGCAGAAGACCAGCATGCTGAAGGTGATCAGCTTGGCTTCGTTGAAGGCCCCAGGTAGATTCCTGGCCAGGAAAGCCACCATGAAGCAGATGGCAGCCAGGAAGCCCATGTAGCTGAGGGTGACGTAGAACATGACAATGGCCCCTTCGTTGCATTGCAGGATGATCTCTCCAGGCTGGGAGTGGAGGTCAGAGTCAGGGAAGGGGGGAGAAACTCTCAGCCATATGGAGCAGATGATAATTTGGACAGCAGAACAAGAAAGGATAGTGGAGTTGGCCAAGGTCTTCCCCAACCATCTCTTTGCTTGGTTTCTTGGTTTAGTGGCCAGGAAAGCCAGCACCACCATGACAGTTTTGGCCAAGAGAGAAGAAATGGCAACTGAGAAGATGATGCTGAAGACCATTTGTCGGAGAAGACAGGTTGCTTTCCTTGGTTGACCAATGAAGAGAGAAGAAGATAAGAAGCAAAGCAAGAGGGAGACCAAGAGGATATAGGAGAGGTCCCGGTTGTTGGCTTTGACAAGTGGAGTTTCTCGGTATTGAATGAAGATGATTAAAACAAGGCCTGTGGTTAGGAACAAGAATAGGGCAAAAGAAACCAGGATGATGCCCATAAGTTCTTCATAAGACAGGAAGGTTATAACTTTTGGGATACATTGGACTCTTTCTTTATTTGGGTATTTTTCATCTGGACACTTGGGGCATTTTTCTGTATCTAAGAAAGTGGAAAAAAAAACACATTTTTTTTTGTCCTTTGCATTTTAAGATATCTTGTACGTTTTTGGGGAACAAGTGATTATCAGGAACATTTTCCCAGATTGATTTCTCAATATCTCCAGAGACAGAAAATAAGTGTATAACTTTTTAAAAATATATAGCCATGGTATATTTTTGATATGCTATGAAATTGAGAGAAGGCTTAGGACTTGAAAGAGTTCCTTTCTCATGTTCAGAATATTGATAGGAACCTCCATTACTAAAGGAAAATAATGAATCAATTAATTTTTCTAGAGAAACTTACCAGGTGGCAATTCTTGTCATACTTACCTCAGAGGATGCTGGCGGATCAAGTAACTGCTGCAAATAATTTGGAATGGCCATTGGAGTAGTGGTAATATGGGTGCAGCCAGAAACAGGCACAACTGTCCATGCCACCACATTGTGCATCTCGTATGTCAGCAATACCTTTTCAGTGTTCCTCAAAGGGAACCCATGTACACTACATTGCAATCCTCCTTTCAGGAGGTGGACCTAAAGGAATTCCTCATGTTTCAAGAAACTTAGTTCCTAGAGAAGTAAATGTGGAAGGAAGGACACATCCAAGCTAAAAAGATGAAATATTTTCTCTGGCAGTGGTAAAGCTTGCCCAGTCTTCCACAAGCACCTCTCTCTATCCAGCACTTCCTTCACAGTCTTTTTCCTCTTCACTTCAGATAAGAAATGGGGCATTTTAGAAACAAACCAGAAATCAATAAAGCTTCAAAGGGTGGTTCAATTCACACTGGTTCAATTGACAATGCTCTGGAGGGATCCAGTTCCACCAGGCCTCCAAAGTTCGTCTGGTGTCACACACCTTCCTGAGTGGAGAAGGTCCCCTCTGGACAAGGAACACAGTCGTAGCAGCAAACTGGCTCTCCCTCTCGAGCCCTCTTGACAAATCCAGGATGACAACTTTCCACACATTCAGACTGAGGAAAAGACTGAGCAGAAAAGAATAAGATTGCCAAAGGAAATATGTGAGGACTCTTCGTCCATGGAAATGGAGGTAAAAATGGATATTAGACAAGATAATAGATATGAGCCTCTGGTCTTAACTTAAGTAAAGACAGAATCTCTCACTATTTCCAAATGGTTGGAGATATAACTTCTGGAAGATTCTTCTTTGTTCCTCTCTTTTGCTTTTGGCATCTCACATTACCAAAAAAAGGACTTTATGAAATAGAAAAGTATGGAGAGATGGAACCAGGGGTGGGATTCTACTGGTTCTTTCCAGTTCTATAGAACAGGTTGTTATGATTCTGTCGAGTTTGGAGAACCAGCAAATTGCACCACTGGCTGGTCCCATCCCTCCCCTCCACACCCAGTCAGTCCTTATCGTGCATGCACAGCATTGCCTGCAACCTGCTTTTGCCCACTCGCCACGCCAGCCATTGCTGCATGCATAACATGTGGCTCTGCCTGATCTCCCTGGGTGAGTCATCACTTGTGGTCACCTTTACCCCTCAACCCACTTGCTTTTTGCTGCTGCCACCCATTGCCGTATCCCCCAGCAGGGAAGGCCCAGCAAGTGGGGGTGAAATGCAGACTGATGGGGACCAGAGGTACATTTCACTGTACTGGAAGACATGTGGAGAGGTTCATGTTCTCCTACTGCTTGGTGAGCAAGACAGTCTTTTCCGGCACAGCTCCAGGCGGCAGAGAGAAACAGGATTCAAGTTGGCTGCTTCTCTGCCACCCAGAGCCGCCCATTTCCCTATTGGAGGGGAAATTGCAAACTTTTTGCTCTCTTGCTTACCCAGCAGCAGGAGAACATGAGCCTCTCCACATGTCCTCCGGTACATTCAAATTTCGCTGGAATTCACCATAGGTGCAGGGCCTTGTCTGCAGGGGGCAGAGTTGTGGGAGGGGCGACCAGGGAGCATGGCCCATTTGCCTGCCATCCCTTCCCTCTCCCTCCCACAGCCCTTTTGTTGGACCCAGAACAATCGCCCCTGGTTGGACCTGCCATGTCGACCTGGTTGCACCCCTGTCTGCAACAGGCGTTGTCATTTCAAAGTTGAGGAAGAATTTCAGGAAGGAGGTGGAGGGTCCTGCAGTGGCTGGCACAGGAGTGCCGCTGAGAGGTGGGGAAGTTGCCTTCTAGTGGACCGACCTTGCGTTCAGGCTGGTGACGGGCCATGGGAAGTCAGAGCACCACAGGAAAAGGGGATTGCCAGGGAGAGCCACCCTGTCCCTGCTGAATTGGGACCATTTGGAGTAGTCCTAGGAATTTGGCGAGTCGAAGCGCAGCTCCTTGCCTTCTTAGCTCAGGGAATGGCCATTTTCTGCAGGCAGAGGACTGCAATGGTGGGAGGTCTAACTGAGTGACTCCTCCAGTGTCTTCACTGGATTATTTGGACACTTACAAGTGAGCGCAGCTAAAGGTGCTGCTTTTGTCAGCCCAGGCCTCACCCCACGGCTCCATAAAGCCAAAACCAAAAAAGTGGGCGATCAGGTGAACCTGTGCTGCAATGCTCACTTATATCTCGGCTGCTCCAGGCCATCTGACCTCAAGGCTACTTGGGAGCTGCCATTCATCTTGCTGAAGCGGCTGGCCCTGCCCCTCACCCTCCCCTTCCTCGCCTTCTCAGGGTGACGGTGGGGGATAGCGAAGAGGCTGGGTCCCTATCTTCCACTCTCTGTCCCCCACTCTGTGTGTCTCTCTGTGAGTGTGAGCGTGTGCGTATGTGTGTGTGTCTCTCTCTCCCTCAAAGTCTCAGCTGGGTGCATCAAGGAGAGTTTTCTGTCTTGGCCTAGCAGAATCTTTGAGCGACACACACACACACACACATACACATACAGACACAGAGTGGAGGAGAGAGAGGGGAAGATAGGGATCCGGCTGCTTCACTATCCCCCACCATCACCCTAACCTTCTCGCACTGCTCCATTTTGTGAACCCTCTATGGTTTAGTGTCTCCTTCAAGCTGGTGAGAAACCCACAAGGGCTAGGGAATGTGTCACTAAGAGCTTCAGGTTTGTTTGCTCCTTGTGCCCAAAATAGCAAAGAAGAAGGGAATTCTGTTGACCAGGGCCTGAATTCAGATGAATTTGAATCATGATTGGGTGGAGGTCCTTTTGGTCCCATTGGGAGAGAAGCTTCATCCTGCTTGGGGAAAAGTGTCCCCTGAAAGGGAAGATTCACAGTTGGGGAGGTTCTTAAAGAGACCAGAAAGGTCAGACTTATCCATGCCTCTCTTTTACACACACACACAAACATACACACAGAAACACAAAATGGGGTGGGGGGGAGAGGGGAAGATAGGGAAAGAGGCAGACAGAGAGAGAGAGACACACAGAGAGATACAGGGTGGGGGGGAAGAGGGAGGGGGAAAGAGAGAAAAAGAGATGGAAAGAGAAAAAGAGGGAATGAGAGAGGAAGAGAGAGACAACAAACAATAGAGAAAGAGAAAGAAAGAAAGAAAAGAGAGAAAAGAAGCAAAAGGAAAAAAAGGGGTAGACAAAGAAAGGGAGAGATGGAAGGAGGGGACACTTTCTGATTACAGAATCAGAGAATAGCAGGGTAAGAAAGCTCTGTGTGTGTGAGTGAGTGAGTGAGTGTGTGTGAGTGTGAGTGTGAGTGTGTGTGTGTGTGTCTATGGTTGTCAAAACTCCAAAAACAGGTCAAGGAGCTCTGGGGAGATGAGTCATAAATTAGAATACTTGCTAAGCAGTTGGCCATTAAGCAAAGACCACTTGTATTTGGTTTGCCAGTCACATGGCCACCTGGTCCTGCTCACCCAGTCACATGGCCACCAACCCATGCCCATCTGGTCACGTGACCACCAAGCCACACCCAAAAATTAAGCCATGCCCACAGAACCAGTTGTCACAAAATTTGAATTCCACCCCTGAATGGAACTGAGAAAAGATTTCAGCATTAAGTGATAACCAGTTGGTTCCTTCTCATGACACGCATTTCTCCCCTCTTCTTACACCCATAATTTTAAGGTATGATATCAGAACAATCTTGATAACTTCAGGTGAATTGAAAGCTTTGGAGCTGCTTCCTAGGAGCAGAAGGCCCATTGCTCCATCCCAGGGAGGATGAAAGGGAGGCATGGAGAGCTCTTGCCAGGTTTGGCCTCCTTAACAGCCTCACAGATTATGGACCTGTCCCTTCAGGGGACATTTTTCCCCAAGCAGGACAAGAGGAAGCTTCTTTCCCCCAATGGGGCCAAAAAGTCCACTCACGATTCAAGCCCCTCTGATACAGTCCAAGCCTGGATTCAGGCCCCGGTCAGCAGAATTACTGATGTTCCATATTAACATATTTCTAATAGTCTATTCCTATTGGTCAAGAAATACTAGAAGCTCATTGGTTCCTGTCTTGACGCTGATTGGCCGATAATAGCTAACCTATGATTGGCCAACTCAGCGGCGGGAAAAACAAGTAGCCGTCATTGGCCACTAGGCATGAGCAGCCTCTCTATAAAAAGAGCTGCTGTGGCTCCTGGTTCTGACGGACTTTCTGCACTAAATAAAAGAGCTGAAATTATGTTGGTCTCCAGTCTCATTCTTTGTGAACACAATACTGGTGACAAGGATGGGTTCTTGAGAGCATGTGGCATTGAGAACCAAGCCAAAGAAATGGCCGGAACCAACTCGCCACCCGCACCATTCAACCCAGCAGTAGAGGACTGGGAATCCTACATCGATAGATTCCTCATGTTCCTGGAAAGCAACGATTTGCAAGGAATCTCAGACAACCAAAAAAGAGCTGTGTTCCTGACGCACTGTGGGCCCACAGTGTTCAAGATGGCCAAGGCACTGGCAAAACCAGAAGATGTGAAACAGATGGCCTGGCCAGGCCTAGAAAAGCTGCTGAAGGCTCACTACGCACCAACCATCTCCAGCCTTATTCGGAGACATGAATTTTACAAACGGGACCAGAGAGAAGGTGACAGCATCGCAGACTTCATAGCGGCTCTCAGGGACATTGGAGGGGCATGCGAATTCCTTAACATGGATGAAGCCATGAGGGATCGCATGGTCCTCGTACTAAGAGATCTCACCCTACAAAGCCGGTTGCTAACCTGGCCAAAGATTACGGTTACTGAGTCTATTGCTGAAGCCACGGCAGCAGAAGCAATTAGAAAATCAGTGGCAAAAATGCAGCAGATGAATGCAAATTCATCCAAAATTCCAATCGAAATGAGCCAGGGCTCAGAAAAGAAGGCAGAGAGAGCACACAAAAACACTACGTTGAGAGTGGATCATCCGGAATCATCGACAACGATGAGGAAGAAATCCACAGACTCCAGGCTGAATGAGATCGACGGCTGAAGAAAGGTCGTAAGTCAGGGTTTCAGTGTGCCAGGTGCAGAGGAGATCACCCCTGTTGTGTGTGCCGGTTCTTAGACGCTGTGTGCCGGAACTATGAGAGACGGGGTCACATCGCAAGAATATGACAAAACTACAAGAGCTACAGCCCACGATGTAGAGACAACACACCACCAAGAACTAAAGATAGACAAACGTGGAGCCATGAGAGTCGCGAAAGCAAAGGCAAGGGGCTAAACAAGAACTATAGAAAAGAAGAAATACACCAAACCATCATCATCGGGCACTCTAACGCAACAAATGGCTGAAAAGTACATGTGGCAGTCTGGATCGAGGGCCAAGAATGTAAAATGGAGGTAGATACAGGATCGTACCTATCCATAGTGTCATGGGATACCATTAAAAAACTAGTACCGCACATTGGCAGAGCTGAACTAGAACACCAATCGCTAATCCTAAAGGACTACCAGGGAAACAGAATACCGGAAGTCAGACTCGGACATTTCCAAATAACTTTCAAAGAACACAAGAAAATCTTGCCTCTAACCATCGTAGACCGAAACCAACCAAGCCTATTGGTACTCAAGTGGTTCGAACCTCTAGGAATCGGAGTGACCGGCATTAACAGCATCGCCGACACACATTGGGAGGCGAACCTGATGAAGGAGTTCCAGGACGTCTTCGATGGAAAATTAGGAAAGTACCGAGCGTCCCCTATTTCATTTAATTTAGATCCAACAATAGCTCCAATTCGGCTGAAGGCGAGACAAGTCCCCTTTGCACTAAAACCAAAGATTGATGAGGAACTTAACAAACTAACAGTACAAGTTATTTTGGATCCAATTGACCACGCCAAATGGGAGACCCCAATTGTGACCCCAGTTAAACCGGATGGGCCTGTAAGAATCTGTGGGGACTACAAGGCTACCCTGAACCATGCACTACAACAAAGCGCGTATCCTGTTCCGGTGGTGCAACACCTACTACACTCGTTGGGGAGAGCATACCAACAATTACCAGTCGACCCCGAAACAGCAGAGGCGCAAATGATCGTGACTGATAGAAGAGACTTCAAATTTAAAAGGCTGCAATTTGGAGTCAGCGTAGCCCCAGGGGTGTTCCAAAGCCTAATGGAGCAGTTATTACAGGGGATAAAAGGAGTAGTCCCATACTTTGATGACGTGCTAATGTCACCTAGCTATGAGAGACAACTAGAAGCACGTCTCAGAGTGGTCTTACAAAGGTTCCAGAAGGCAGGAGTCAAGGTAGAAAAAGAAAAGTGCCAATTAGCCACCTCAAAAATCGAATTCCTGGGGTATCAAATCAACAAAGAGGGCATCCACCCCACAGAGAAAAAAATTAAGGCAATCAAAGAAGTACCTAGACCAAAAAAAAAGAGGGTACAGTTGCAAGCATTCTTGGGACTTATAAATTTTTGTCACATTTTTCTGCCACAGAAGGCAACGACGGCAGAATCACTACATAGGCTTTTCGACAAGGCAGCCACCTGGACCTGGGGATGACGTGAAGAGACAGCGTTCCAGAGGGTAAAAGACCTAATCACTTCCGACTCGGTATTAATGCAATACAGCGAGACGCTACCATTAACACTCACCTGCGATGCATCACCATTCAGCGTTGGAGCCGTACTTAGACATATCCTGCCTGATGGGAGAGAAGCACCGATCACATTCTATTCCAAAACACTATCAAAAACTGAATGTAACAACAGTCAATTGGACAGAGAGGCATTAGCAGCAATATCCGGTGTCAAACGGTTCCACGAATACCTTTTCGGTAAGACTTTTACCCTTGCTACAGACCACAAACCTCTATTAGGAATACTAGCCAGGAACACAGCCACCCCAAATATACTATCCCTAAGAATGACAAGGTGGTCCGAATTCCTTGCAGCCTACAACTATAAACTGATTCACCGACCAGGCAAAGACATTTACCACGCCGATGCATTGAGCTGTACTCCCCTACCAGAACTAGGAACTGATCCGGCACCATCCACATCCACCCTACAGATTGAGACATTGTCAAACCTACCCATAACCACAGCGGACATTGCGAGATTCATGGCAAGAGACAAATCCTTGTCACAAGTCTTAAACTGGGTAGGAAAAGGGTGGCCAGAAAACAAGACAGACGTTAATTTTAAACCTTTCAAGCATAGACAAACTGAACTGTCATTGTTAAAAGGTTGCATATTATGGGGGGACCAGGTAGTAATCCCAGAATTGTTACAAGAACAAGGACTGAGAATGTTACATGAAGGCCACCCGGGCATTTTACGAATGAAATCCCTGGCCAGGAGCTATGTATGGTGGCCAGGGATGGACAAGGATATTGGGAAATGGGTTGAAACCTGTGGGAAATGCCAAAAATCATGACCTGCACCCCCTTCAGCACCTATACTAGACTAGGGAAACATTGAGGGAGCCCTGGTCACGAATCCACATAGATTTCGCCGGTCCAACAAAAGGATATACATTTTTAATCATAGTAGACGCTTACTCCAATTGGCTAGAGGTAAGCGTCATGAACTCGACCACCATAGAAGCAATTATTAAACAAGTACGGAAACTGTTCACCACACATGGGTTACTGGACTTGCTCGTCTCAGATAATGGCCCACAGTTTACTGCACTAACGTTTGAAAAATTCCTCGTCAAACATGGAATAAGACATGCTTTGACAGCACCGGATTGACCAGCTACGAAAGGCAGGGCGGAATGCATGGGCCGGTATACCAAAGAAACTTTAGACAAATTAGACTCAGGGCACATTCAGGAAAAAAATTGAAAAAATTCTCACCATACAACACATAACACCGAGCGCTACTATAAATAAAAGCCCAGCAGAATTACTAATGGGCAGAAAATTAAGATCACAATTAGATAGGTTACACCTAACATACACCTCTGAAAAACCAACCGACTCCTCCAGCAGATACTGCACATTCGAACCAGGAAACTTAGTATATGCAAAAAATCTCAATGGACACCCATTGTGGGAACTGGTGAAAATAACTAAAATAACAGGACCTCAGTCCTATAGACTAGACACAGACGATGGCAGGACCTGGAGGAGACACATTGATCAGTTACAATTAAGAACACTGGAACGCACCACTGACACACCGAGACATGAAGACCAACACACACACACACAAGAAACAGCACAAACACTAAACAAAAATATTAATAGACCAACCAGAGAGGGGGAAGACCCCTTAAACACAAATCAGGGTGGAGGGGGAAACCCTCTGGCAGAGCAAGAAACCCCACAAAATCAAAATATACACAATAAACAACATTCGCAAATAAATTCAGACAAAAACAATGATCTACCTGCAGAAGTCTTCGGCAAAGAGGAGGAGGAGGTACAAGAAGACCTAGAGGCCACTCTGGAAGGGAGCAGCCGAACCAACTCTACCACCCCGAGTAGGCTGGGTGGGAGCGGCATGGCTGACTTCACCTTCCAGGAGGTTCCACAGAGAAGGACAGGAGAAACAGCGATCCCATCCGAACCCGCTGAAGAGGACGACACAACTAAACTGTGCAGGTCAACTAGGCAACCTAAAAGCCCTGCCTACTTACGTGACTATGTATGGAAGAACCATACCAAGCGGGGAGGGGTGTTCCATATTAACATACTTCTAATAGTCTATTCCTATTGGTCAAGAAATACTAGAAGCTCATTGGTTCCTGTCTCGACGCTTATTGGCCGATAATAGCTAACCTATGATTGGCCAACACAGCGGTGGGAAAAACAAGTAGCCATCATTGGCTAGTAGCTGTGAGCAGCCTCTCTATAAAAAGAGCTGCCACAGCTCCTGGTTCAGACGGACTTTCTGCACTAAATAAAAGAGCTGAAGTTATGCTGGTCTCCAGTCTCATTCTTCGCGAACAAAACAGCTGCCTTCGTTGCTATTCTGGGCACAAGGAGCAAACAACCAGAAGCTACTAGCGGCACATTTCCCAGCCCTTGTGGGTTTCTTACCTGTTTGATGGAGACCCTTAATTGTACGTGGTCCACAAAATGGAACAATGTGGAAGCCTCCCAAGCAGCCTAAGGGAAAAAAAATCCGGTTTCTACTGCCCAGATTCAATTCTCACTGTAGGTCAACCACCTTTGGGGAACAGCATGAGCCCTCTTGAAATGGGACCTTAGTCTTTGGAAAACAGAGGAAAGACGTCAAAACTTTCTCCTACCTTGTTGAGCAACTTTAGCCGTGAAAGAACATTTTTTCTGATAGAAAGTCTCTGTCTTTGAAAATATGCCAGAATTTCTTCCCTGGGATCATCCCTGGAAAGAACCAAGGAGCCCCAAATGAACAGATCTGCTGCTACTTCTCCATGTGGGTCCATTTGGAGATTAAAGTCTGAAATATTGACAAACTCATTCTTCTCCAGGAAAGGATGGAACTAGAATGGGAACATGCAGCAATTTTAAAAGCAGAAAACTTTGTTTATTATCCCAGACGCTTTTTCACATTTGAATCTTTCTTCTGTAGTTGCCTAATTTACAGACATGCAAATTAGGAAAGTAGGTGTGTTACCAGTATCTTACAAGAAAAGGAAAAAAGTTCACAAAAATTTGTCGATCATATCCCGACAATATAGATTTTGACAAAATATATTTGAACAACAGAAAAAAGGACATTTATGAATTCCCAGAAATCAACAGGTTGGTTATCACAAACACGGATTTGTCAGGAAGAAAATTGTCAGGGAAATCCTCTCCCAGGAAGTGCAGAGAGGAAACCTGAGCTAGGCCCACATTGCGGTAATGTTGCACTGACAGGATTTGGGGAGTCAGAAAGTACAAATCTCCCACCAACCCTTTTTTAATGCAACTGTAGGTGTCCTCCACTTATCTGCTTCTTCCCCAGGGAGAATCTCTCCTCCACCCCCTAAAAATCTTTCCCTCCTATCACTGCCCTTTCTAAATGGATGGTGGGAAAGGGGGGGATATAACTTATGTGCTCTATGCAAGTCATCCTCACATTTTATTTCATTTCATAAATACATTATGGAAATACTGCTGATATAACTTGATCTCATGAAAGAGAAACAAACAATTTTGTGATGTGATTAGAAACCTAGTTAAGTGAGGGGTGGATGGTATGATAATTAAGTGGATAAAAACTGATTTAAAAATGGTATTCAAATAGTTTTTAGTTTTTTTAATCTTTGTCATAAAAGTAGGAAGATATAACATTTTGTCATAATTCATGAATTCTTCTATGTTGTCATAAATATAATAGGGTTGATAAATCGCTGTCATACAAGATTTATAATAATTCTCAGGCAAATGTACTTTGATCTTATTTGAACATTACCAAATTTCCAGAAAAACATTTCTGATTTCCTCTTAGAAACAACCATATGACTAAAAAGCAGTAGAACACTATCTGGGTTTTAGGATTTGATACATTATAGTATCTCATATAAGAACATTCATGATGCACTGGATGAAGGATTGTGCTTGATAAGTATGTAAGGGAGCCAGTTTGGTCTACTGGTTAAGCCCCTGAGATAGAAAGCAAGAAGCTGTGCGTTCAAGTCCTGCCTTGGTCATGAAGCAGGCTGGGGGATTTTGGGCCAGACTCTCAGCCCAACTCAACTCACAGGATTTATCATTGGTACTCAGCCTCCGTGGCTTCTCCAGGGAAGGCCTTTTAATGATGGGCACTTAGTGAACTCAAGAAAGGTCTCAAAGATTTGGAAATCCAACAAGATAGGGCTGCTCTTCCCAAGAATGTTTATTTTAGCAGCCTTAAGAACAACGAGATATTTATATCGAACAACCCTGTCAAAAGTCCAAAGGGAATTAACCTCCAAGAGCTGCAATGGAGTTCCCAGAGCCGTTTCATCAGCCAATACAAAGAAAGGGTGCCTGAGCTGAGACTGGGGCCCTGTGGACAAGGGGCCACTGGAACTGCAGTTCATGCAGAGGTAGCATTCAACCGGTTTGCACTGGCTCAGGTGAACCAGTGGTGACCCCTGGTTGGCCACACCCCTGAACCGGGTTGCCCGCTTGTCCCAATCGTTCTCCTGGCTTTCCCTACCACGTGGTGTCTGTGGCGCAGATCAGGCAGATGTCACAGGGTTATTGCACATGTGCACTGTGTGTGCAGCTGCTACTCATGCAGTGCGCATGTGCAGCAACCCTGGGACATCTGCCTATCCGCCCTCCCTCCCAGATCACGTTTTCTTCAGTCTACCAGTGGATGCACCTCTTCCAGCCCAGCCTGGCCCGGCCAGTCAGCAGGTGAGTGGGAGGATGTCCGGGGCTTCTCATCCCCCTTATCACGGTATGCCTGCAGGAGCCCCCCTCAAGGCCAACTGAGCCGAGAGCCTAGGGTTTCATTCTAGGGAAACATTCTAGAGTTTCTATTCTCCTGTGCTTGATCGACACCTCTTCACCTTGCTTGAAGCGGCTGGCCCTGTTTATAAAAACATTCTCAAAACCGTACTTGACTGCAACCTGAAATTGAGTCTTCAAAGAACACAAAGAGGAGATTATGAGAGCAGCTTCTCCAACTTTCAAAATCTCTCAGTTGTACAAGGGATGTTTCAACACTCTTCCAATGACAGAAAGAGGTGTTGGGAGTTAAAACCCTCCCCTCTCCTAAGACAATGAAATAATTTAGGATATACCAAAAAGGCAAAATATATATTCCCTAAAAAGAAAAGTGGAAACTCAGAGAGGCTGAAACTCAGCCCCCCTCCCACCTTTGCTAATGGACCATTACTCTGGCCTAGGCCAGTCTATTGTACATAACAAAGAGCTATTCCAGATAAAGCTATAATAGGAATTTCCCAAAGCCCTTTCATTACATCACCATCCAGCCAGGCTCAACCAAGCCTGGGAGTCAGGACAGCCAACAGAGTTGCCCTGCATGGCCCCATGGGAGTCTGACAACTGATCAGAATACAAGCTCAAATTCAAATCCCAACAGAGGACATAAAGCAGTTGCAATCTCAGCATCTCAGCCCTTCTTTCCTCAACCAAGGCATGTGCTCCTGTCCACCATTAAACCATCTTCCAAGCAGTCACCATGTTTCCAGCGTCTTTCTTCCCCACTTGGAACTGAACCCAGAAGCAGATTTCTTCCAACAGAGGCTGGACAGAAACTTCAGATCTGCTCCCTGTTATTCTGGAGTGTCAGACAGGAGCAATTAGATGGTGCAAATCTCTTGACCTTTTGCAGGACAAGAAGGTTGAGAGGTTTCCCTCCTTCTTCTTTGGGTTCCTTCTCCAAAAGATCTCAGATTAATGGATCCCTTTTGGGACTCCATACATACCTGCCATGGCTGCAGCCTCAGAGCCCCCAACCTCTTTTCTCCCTCCTTCCTTCCCCTCCTCAATCTGGAGGAATAGGCGGCATTCATGGCCTGGGCCAGAGTCTGAATGATACTGTAATAATGGAGGTCACTTGCAATCCGTTTCCTGTTCCTTTTCTCCTGGGTCTCCAGTGGGGCTTTCTGGGTGCATCTTCTGCGGCCTTTGACAGAAAAGACATGCTTGGAAAGGGAACAGCGAAAATAATGATCTTGAAACTGATCTTCCACAAAGAAAGAGGGTTCAAAGGCAGCATCCGTTGGCCTTTCTTTTGACAGATAACCAAAGTTCCAAATACTATGGATGTATTTGAGAAGTCTGTGTTTCTTCATTGTATACCCTGCAAAACTTGTCAGGATGCAGACTTTCCCTTCAATGGGTCCTCGCAAATGCATAAATGTTTCATGGAAAGGAACAATTCTGTTCCAGATGAAATCATATTCCATGAAGTGAACAAAAACATTGACTTGTCTCCACTTAGAGAGGGCCTCCCTGAGGGGGGCTACATGCCCAGTTGCTGTGAATCGTTGTGATATAACCACACAAATTCCATTCTTGACAAGCATTGGAGGGAAAGTCCTCATGAAATCATCTCCCTTCTCTGAGTCTGAAGCAAAGAGGCCAATCAAGGTCCATCTGAAACGGAGGAGCAGCTGGATGATTGCTTGGTACTGGAATCCTTCTTTGGGGACCAAAGGGTGGAAAAAGGGGAATCTTATTTTGTCAGTCAGAGCCTCTGAAGGAATTCCATCAGTGATCTGAAAAAGTAATGAAGAATGTTGTGTTATAATGTGGTCCGGATCAACCCCAAAATATTAGTTATTGAGAAACCCAATTTTGTTCTGATGAACATATTAGAATATTGTTCCTTAGTCACAGTTTAAATATTTAAGACATAATATTTACAAAATTGTATATAAAAATGGAATGCAAAATTATATTAAATAAAAAACAGTTAAAAAGGCAATGTAAATTTTTGTGTCACCCCTAAAATTCCAACAATTCGATTCAAATTAGCAGATTTCAGATAAAATGTTTGGATCTAAAATATAGGGCTGTATTATATGCTATTTTTTAGTACTAAAACCTTTTTCTCAGCTTTATATCCCAAATTCTTTGTGAAGCAATTTTTCAGCTTCTTCTCTGGACATACAAGAGACTAAGAGATCACAACTCCTAACACAAATAGTCATTTTTACAATCCAGTAAGTCTTTAATTGAAATTTTGTCTGTTTTGGGACTATGTCTGTTTCATTGCTTTAATTTTAAACCAATAATTATATACCCTGAATTTATACAAAGCAGAAATTGTGTAAATTCACAAATTATCTCTGAGGGCAGGAACTGAACTCATTTTATCCATCCCAAAGATATTCTTCAGATCCTGTGATATGAATATTTTTTATACATAGACAGGACTATTGCCAACTTGATCCCAATTCGATAAGGAAGATATTATTGATATGTGAAAATGAACATGTTAATGGAGGACCTCAAAACCTGGATAGTTTTTCAATTGTTGAATATTCAGTAGAATATCCTCTACAGGGACCATATGGCTCTTCAGACCTTTAATGGTCAATTTGAAGATGAACATAATAGACTAAAATGTAGTTGATATGTTCCTTAATATTCTGAAAAAACAGTTCCTGAATTCTATGAAGATATTGGATCTGTTGTTCATCCCCACCACCCCACCCACCTTAGAAAGAGAAAAACATGCACAAACCTGTGGGACTTTGTAGGTGCCTACAAATCTTGACATCTGGATGGAGATGTCCCTTCTAGCTGCATCAATCAGAGCCAGAAGGTTCTCCTTCTTTCCACAGCCATAGTTGGGGACATTGGCTTCTCCAGTGGAGAGCATGTCTAGCAAGGCATCTGAAGTGCAGAAAGTGCTCACATAGTTTTCATGGATATTGCAGCCAAGTGTGAGATTGTGCAGGAACTGGGAATTCTTATGGACCATTTGAACAGCAAAAATTGATTTTAGGGTATTTGTTAGAGTGTAACTCTTCCTATTGTAAAAATAATATTCATGTTATAATATGCAATAGCAAAAACAAATATTTTTAAAATATATAATCCTTCACAAATCTACTAAATCTTAGCCCAACATTGATCCAAATTGAATGATCAATCATGCAAATGAGAGAGACAACTACAATTGTTTCAATCACAATTCAAGTGATGAACCCAGGAATGAACTGAGAAAGGAAAATCATCTGGATTTTCTTCAGGTTTTTTTTCAACCCCATCTTTAGATTTTACTCTCTTCCACAAAGTAAGGCAAAAGAGGGAAGACATGGAAATAAAAATCATTCAGGAAATTAGACAAGTGCTGTTGGACAAAAATAAGTGAAATAAGAAGAAAAGGAGAGTGTTAGAATTGCACATGGAAGGAGTGCAACTCCATCACCCTGCATGACTTACGAAGGAGAAGGTATAGAAGGCGGGTGGTTGAAAGGCAACATTATAGGCGATACATATGTTTCAGTTATGACCACACCAATGAGATGGTCTCCTGGCCTGTAAAAGCTCCATGGATTGTTCTCATCCTGGTTCTCCAAACTCAATGGGCATTTCCTTCTCAGCTTCCCACAGACTGATGGGGACACCAGCAGCATCAGAAGCAGAAGCAGGAGGTCCATCATTCATGGCATTAATCAATTCACTTCCTGTTTCTAACACAAACCACAGGAACAGTTGGAGAAATGCAAAGACTCTGAGAAGTGCCAGTGGCTTTCCTGATCTAAATAGAGAATCACTCAGTTTCATCTGCAAAGGAGGGAAAGGTGCAATCAAGAGCAGAGCCTGTACCTGTCCCAAAACTTGGTCCCAGAGAGCTTCATCCAAGGAATTTATCCTTTTCTGATGGAAAACCCTTTGCATGTGGCTTCAGTCTAATGCCTACATCAAAGTCAAAAACTGGAGATATAGCATCACAGGTCTCAAAGGTCATAATTACAGCAAGAAGCAATTTCTCCTCTTGGGATCCTAAACTTTTCCTGGGCTCCATTTGTAGAGGAGAGTCTGAAATAAAACATGTTAGTAAAAATTACAGATACACCCCTGGGATCATTGTTCTGTTGTCGTTGTTGTCCTTCCTTCCTGTCAGGGCAAGCCCAGAAAGTGATGCTGGGAAGAGAGTTCAACACTCAGGAAATTGACTTCTGCTGTCCTTCAACATGGCCTCTTGTCTCCAGAGATTGCTGGGGAAGGTCACCCAGAGCAATGGAGTTTTCTGAGCAATGGTGCCATTTCTGATTTAATGCCATTTAACTGTAGTGTTGCCTGTCTTCTAATGACAATCGGCACCCTTGATCTCTGCCCAATGTTAAGAGTATTTGGAATTTTGTTTGATGTCATAATCCTATATATTGATCTTCCGGTGCAATTAGACTTCCGGTGGCAAGGCAAGGATGAACAGAGGTGCAGAAGCCTGTCTGTGGTTTTGATAAATCTCTTCTTGCAGTTGCTGCGATCCTTAGAGGGTGCTCGAATCCTGGAGAGATTCGTGTTGGTGTGGGGGATACCTGGGCTGCAGTGTGGGGAAGGCAACCCCCCTGCAGTGAAGAGGAACCCTCCAGAGCCCAACGAGCAAGATTAGCCTCCTGTCAAAGGCGGCTCTAAGTCCGGACTGCTATCGAAGCAAAAAGCAATTAAGTGACAGTTTGTGAGACCGTTGGAGAAAAGTGTGGCACAGGGAACTTAATAGTGAGGAAGAGGATCGGCAAGTTATAGTCTTTTCTACAAGTTTCTGTCAGAAGCCTGAAAAGGAAGCGTCTAAAAAGTGGAGGAGAGACAAGCGTAGGGGAAAAGGTCTGGCAAACTGAAGTGAAAGTGTGGATTACAACGATTGAAAGGGAAGTCTTTGTGGTTTGGAAATTATTGTTTAAAAGGACTCTGATAGTTGGGGAGGAACTGGAACACTATATTTCATGGTTACTTGGACAACTTCCTTTTGATAAACTTTATTGAAGTGAGGACGAGAAGAGGACTGAGGCTGATGGAGAAGAGACAGCACGGCATTATACGAGATACTTAGAACCTCCGAAAGTACTGTTAAAAATATATCTAATATTAACTGCTTAATAGATCTTTCAATAGACCTATGGGAGAACATTATCCTAATTGAGGAGGTGGTTGTATTTGGAAGAAACCAGGAAATTGAATTTAGGAACATTTAAGAAAAAAAAAAGTAAATTAGAAGAGTTTGAAAATACGGATTAATGGTAGCTATTATTCAGCACTTTTTACCTCTCCACTTCCAGTACGTTTGAAGGGGGGAAAAAAAAATTCCAACCAGAGATGGAGAATTAAATACTGACTTTAAAAATCCTTTTTTCCTTTTTCCTATTGCTATCCTTTTTTTTTTTTTTGTATAAATTTGCTTAACTACTTATTTTCTGGTGTTATCTCTTCTTTTCTACCTTCTCTTTATAATGAACATAAATTTGTCTTTTGAGGGAAAGAGTATTGATTTCTGTATTAGATTGTTAAATATTTGAAGTGTTAAATATTTGAAGTAATTTATTTTAGTAGTTTATTAATAATAGAGATAGTTACATTCAGATTAGATACATAGGGAAAAGAATATAATTACCCTATTTGGGATGAAAATAACTTTGATTTTGTGTAAGATTATTTGGGTTTAAGAATATTAAGAATATTTAATATTTAGAATAAGGTCAGATAAGGTTAGATAAAAACACATCTATATTTAAAATATTTACATTCTTATCAAATTTAAAACTCAAACTTAGTTGGACTGGATATACTATTATTACATATCATATTTATTATATATATTTATCATATAGATTGTAGCATTGTGTTGTATACTGTTGCATAAAATTTGAATATAGACCCTATAAAATTATATATTTGACTTAGAATTAGTATTTGAAAAAAAAGGTACATTTATACACATTCCAGCAATTAGTTAAGAATATAACTATTCAGTAGAAAGGTGGATAAAGCAATTAGACATTGGTCAATTCTAACACAAGGGTTATAATACTGAATGGTAATTTGGGATAATATAATTAATATAATTCAACAACAGAAACAAATATTAAAAGAAATAACTTCTACAACTACCACAGCTTTAAAAACTTGAAAGAAGACAGCCCTGACATTATTAACTATGTTGGCAACAGCTTCGCCCACGGCTCAAAAAATTATAGAAGAGACGCTCCCAGCCGAAAAACCAGCTAATATCTTGAATGCCAACATTCAAACAATTTTGCTAACCTTACAGGAATCGATGACGAAACTACAAGAGACAATGATAAAAAAATCATAATGAAACAAGAGCAGATATTAATGAATTAAAAGAAGAGATGGGGAAATTAAAAGCAGAAATGAAAGTGGATATCTCTAAAGTGGAAGATAAGATTGGAATACTACAACAGGCCTTGGAAAAAAATGAAGCAACAATAAAAGAAGTATTATATAAAAGACTGAACGAACTGAAAGGAAATTAGAAAAAGTAGATGAAGAACTAAAAAATGTGAGCAAAGAAATGGAAGACTGATTAGTCTTCCTAGAGATGGACAAAGCGACTACATACTTGAGATTCCAAAATGTAGAGGAATCCAAGGAAGAAGATCTGGAGAAATTAATGGCGGAAATATTGGCAGGATTATTGGACAAAGATAAAGATGATTTATTAAGGGAATTTGATGAAGTATATAGAGTTAACACAAACTATGCAAGACACCATAAATGCCCGAGAGAAGTCCATATACGCTTTGCGAGAAGGAGCGTTCGTGATATTATATTTAGGATGTCCAGAGATGGAATAATTAAGTGTAAAGGCAAAGAAATTTTGATTCTCAAACAAATCCAAGAAAGAGTAAGGGAAACAAGAAGAGATTATAAATTTTTGCAGCCTACTTAAATTAAAAAAAGAATTGTATTTAAATGGTTAATCCCAGAGGGGATGTTAGTCTCATGGAAAGAAAAGAAAATTAAAATAGACTCTATGGAAAGGGCCCAAGAATCATATGAACAACTAGTAGGCCAGGCTGACCAAAGTAGTAAGGAGGAATTGGAAAGGAACTCACAAGAAGACCAAAGTTATTACAAAAACAAAAAAGTGGGAACTTTAAGAAACAAAGGGACTACTTACTTACACCAAGAGAGAGAAGAAACTACACTCCAAGAAATACAAGAAGAGATCGGAGTTATTATGAGGCAAAGAGCGAAATGGAATTAAATGGAAGAAGAAAAGAAACTTCTATCAATTAACATAAATGGCTTAAATTCGACAATAAAAAGGAAAAGAATATTAACTAAATTAATGAAACAAAATGCTGATATAATATGTCTACAGGAAACCCACATAAGGAAAGTAGATGAAAGATTCTTGGATTACTCAAAATTAGGGAAACTGTTTACCGCACCAGCTGATACAAGAAAAAAAAAGGGATTGCAATATATGTTAAAGAGGATTTGAAATCAGAATTAGTATGGTTAGATTCTGAGGGAAGAATCTTGGTTTTGCAGATCTGGATTAATTCTATTTCATTCTTATTAGTGGTGATTTATGCTCCAAACAAAGACCAGAAAGAGTTTTTTAAATATTTATATCAAAAAATAATAGGATTTGAAAAAAGAAATGTCTGCATCATGGGAGATTTCAACTCTATTGCTGATTATCAGAAAGACCACAGTAATGGGGAGATGAAAAAAAGGGGGAAGAGAGAGCTCTCTAAGATATGTAAGGAAATGATGAAGGAGCTAAATTGGGTGGATTTATGGAGAAGATTAAACTCTGAGAAAAAACAATTTACATTCTACTCTAACCCACATCAAATATGGACAGGAATTGACATGGCATGGATGAATGGGGAAATAGCAAATGAGATAAAAGGAATAGACATTTTACCGAATGAGTGGGCAGATCATAATCCTATTCAGATAATATGGAAAGGTGGGAAAAAAAACCCAAGAAAAGATGGACATTAAATATCCAATTAATAAGAGAAAAAGAATATACTGATAAACTTAAGGAGGAATTAAATTATTTTTTAAAGGAAAATGATAATAGCAAAACCATGAAACAAAATATTTGGGATACAATGAAGGCAGCAATGAGAGGTACAACAATTTCTTATAATGCTTGGAGGAATAACGAAAAATATGCCCAGCAAAATAAATTACAACAACAAATTAAGGAATTAGAAATTAAATTACAGAAGACCCGAAAGGACTTGTGCAAAATCAGATCATAACAGCTAAACATAAATCGAATTTAATGGACCAAGAGAAAATGATAATAAATTTAAACATGACCAGACAAACTTACTTTGAACATGCTAATAAGCCAGGAAGATGGTTATCTTACAAATTAAAAAAAAGAAAAAGAAAAGAGACTAATATACCAACTAATAGACAGAAAAGGCGACACACAACAAGAGATAGAACAGAAAAAAGAAATTGTACACAAATATTTTGAAGAGCTATATAAAAAGGAAGAAATTAATGAGGATAAAATAAGAAATTATCTGGATGAAATTAAAGATAAAGCAATCGGGGAAGAAATGGTAGAATTATTAAATAAAGACATTACTTGGTCCGAATTGAATTCAGCAATTGAAATAAGAAAAGTAATAAAGCCCCGGGAGCAGATGGGATTCCGGGAGAGCTATACAAAGCAATTGCAGAACAGATTGGACCGCTTATGATGAAAGTTTTCAATGAAGTTTTATTACCAGCCAGGATGCCAGACTCATGGAGGGGAGCATTGATTTAATTGCAGCCAATTTTAAACTTGCTGTGCCTGAAGTAAAATTTCTTTTCCCATCTTTTCTAGCAATATTAATTTTTGGATAAGAGCTCATTAAGAAGCAGGAAAATGACAACTTGTGGACTAGATTGTTGGAAAATAGGGAGAAAATTATAAAATGGATGGAAATTTTTATTTTCTTGTCATTCCTGTGTTATCTTACCATGTTCCTACAAGACACCAATATTCTTTATATCTTCATGTTTCTTAGTATTTTACATAAATAATGGACTGTAAGGTCTGCAGCTGAGATCTTTCTAACAATCATCTATGTATCTATCTTTAGCCCATGTCACACTGCACCAACGGATGGAAAGAGGATGTAAAATGGAGAAAAACACTTGCCATTGTTGGTGAACGCGATGCCTCTGTTCTGTACTCACTGAGTCAATTTTTCTTCCTCTCTATCTGTCCAGCATCCGTCGACTGAGGTTCCGTCCGCTCAAAAAGTTTTGAGCTGCTCAAAACTTTTTGAGTGGAAAATGTATCAAACGCGTCAGTTTTGCATCCGCTACGCATACGGGGAACATCCGTTCTGAAATCCGTCGTCATCCGTTACACAACCGCTACATCCGCTAGGCATCGGCTGCGCATCTGCCCAACTCACATCCGCTCCAGCGGAAAACGGACACAGGGAGGAAGCGAAGCGGACACGGAACAGATGCACAGCGTTAGTCGCACGGACGGAGAAAGGATGAAAGCAGATACAGCTCGCAAAGAAAGCATTAAAATGGAAAAAACGTTCACAGAGGGGACCTATCTCAGATATTGAGGATGTCTAGAGGATGCCTAGAGGATGCAAAAGGACACCTAGGGGAAAACCTATATTGCCTATAAAAAGGGGGAGCAACTCACCTGGATCTCACTTTCAGTGCAGCAGCCCTGCTATGCAGACCTCTTTAGCCTTGATCTTGCTGTTCCACAGCATCCAGTCATCTCCACCATGGATTGTCACACACGACTTTTGGTAGCCGCCATCGTTCTACAACAGTGCGAAGCCCTCTACAGGCTCTTTCACCTGTTCTACAGGAAGAAAAGGAGGAGTCCAAGAAGTATCTGGGTCCGAAGATGGATCGCAAGAAGAGCCGAGGACGGACTGTATAACAAGCTGATGGTGGAGCTGAGGAACGAAGACACTCGTGCATTCCAGAAACTTTATGAGGATGCCACCAGCCATGTTTGACGAAGTTGTGGAGCGGCTGAGACCCAGGTTGACCAAGGCAAACACCAACTTCCGGCCCAGCCTGGACCCTGGGTTGAAGGTGGCACTGACTCTGCAGCACCTGGCCTCCGGGACCACGTACAGGAG
This sequence comes from Laticauda colubrina, assembly GCA_015471245.1. Taxonomy (NCBI): domain Eukaryota; kingdom Metazoa; phylum Chordata; class Lepidosauria; order Squamata; family Elapidae; genus Laticauda; species Laticauda colubrina. The sequence goes on from BLBF01000335.1 coordinate 649,663, forward strand.
CATGCAGTAAGCCTGGAGGGTGCCACACAACACCATCAACATTGTGGTCAGAGAAGTGGTGCAGGCCATCATTGAAGAATACCTGGAGGAGCTCCTCCAGTGCCCCTCCACTGAAGAAGGCTGGAAGAAAGTTGTAGAGCAGTGGTATCTAGAAGTGGAACTTCCCCCACACCGTTGGAGCCATAGATGGGAAGCACGTGGCCTGCAAAGCTCCAGCCAACTCAGGGTCCTCTTATCACAACTACAAGGGCTTCTTCAGCATCATCCTCTTCGCCATGGTCGATGCTGACTCCAAGTTCATCTACATCGATGCTTCAGGCAACGGGTCAGCTTCAGATGCCCAGATATACAATGCCAGTCACCTCAAGGAGGGGCTGGGATGCAACCTCATCATGGGATTCCCAGATCCAGACCCCCTGCTCAATGACACACAAGATGTGCCCTACTTCATCGTGGGGGATGACACCTTCTCCCTCAGAACCTACCTCATGAAGCCCTACACTTCCAGATACCTCACCCGTGAAGAGAGAATCTTCAACTACAGGCTGTCCAGGGCAAGGCGGGTGGTGGAGAATGCCTTTGGCATCCGGGCCAACAGGTTCCAGGTACTTCTCACCACCATGCAGCATCACCCAGAGACCGTGAGGAACATCGTGGAAGCTTGCTGCATCCTGCACAATCTCATGCACACCAACTACCCAGTGTTGCAGAACAGTCTCGTGGACCTCAAAGAAGGCAATGGGGACATGGAGCCTGGGGAATGGAGGCAAGGACGAAACCTGATAGATACTATGGATATGCAAGGCCCCAACAGAGCTTCCCATGAAGGGAAGAAGCAGCGCATCCTCCTGAAACACTGGTGCAACTCCCCAGCTGGAGCAGTGGAGTAGCAAGACAGAATGGTTGATGCTTAATGGATGCTTCCTTCAGCCTGTCTCATCACACTGATGAGATTGTGCCATGTCTGTTGAGTGGCCCTACAATGAACAGGGCGTTTAATAAAGAGTTGTGTTTATGTTGAAATGTGTTGATGAATGATTACATTTTTATTGATAATAAAGGGCCATAGGTGTGGTACCTGGGAGGGTGGACCATACAGTCCCACTATGCTTCCACTGGAGGCTTATCCATCCCACAACTATTACCCATCCCACAAGTATCCCTGCCCATCCCACAGCTATTACCCATCCCACTGCTATCCCTGCCCATCCCACTGCTATCCTAACCCATCCCACAAGCATGCAAAGGCTTAAACCATTTCTAAAAGTTTCGACCAAGACTTTATTTCCTGAAAGAACTGAACCAAGTATGTGAAGCAAAGACAAACTTTATTAATAACAAACTGTAAAAGCAAAATGACCCAAGTAAAGTGTCCCAAGCAAAGATAAAGTCAACAGGTAGCAACCCAGTCTCTGGCACTCTTCTCAGTCAGTCTGAGGCATTCCCGTGGTCTCAGGGGTGAAGGGTCCAGGTGCTGTAGAGGTGGCTGCTGCTGGAGTGCTGGTCTGAGGCGCCATTGGGGTGCCTGGCCCCGAGAGGACAACAGGGGATGGTGTATGGAGGAAGCTCTCAGAGAGCTGGCTCAGTCCCATGATGTTGAGAGCCCCTTCCTCCAGGACATGGGGTGTCAGGCCCAAGAATGATGACAGATGTTCTGAGGCAGGGCTTGGCTGTGGTGTGGAGGGAGGAAGAGTGTAGTGGGGCTGACTGGTCTGCAGGTGAGCGAGGTGAGGCATCTGTGTCATCGTTGGCATTGGTGGCATTTGTGGCGTCTGTGTCATTGGTGGCATGGGTGGCATCCGTGGCACCTGTGGCATGCAATGAACCTGTCCCTGGACTGGGAAGGGCTGCCTGTGCTGCTGGAACTCCTGGTAGCCGTACCTTTGGAAGGTGAGGGCCTGTGGAAAGCCTTGGAAGGGCTGTGACATCTCCTGGGCTGGAGGAGCAGACCAATACTGGGTCAGAGCAGGTTCAGCTGGGCCTGGAGGGTTGTGCACAAGACCGGTGATCTTCTCCTTTATCACCTGGTACTGTGATTCGGACATGTCCAGGAGGGTCTGGTTGATGTAGGTGAGGAAGGGCTTGCAGTTTGAGGATGGTATGTCGGTGTGTACCAGCTGAGAGAGGAGATCTACACTGCTTTTGATGGTGTCCCTGATCTCCAGCAGGACAGTGTGGCTCTGCCCTCCGGTCTGTCTCTCTGCCTGCTTTCTGTGGAGGTGGAGCTGGGGGAGGGTGTGGGTTGGTCTCTGGTGGAAGCGCCATCTCCTTCCTCCAACTGCATCACGGGGTCCTCCATGCACTCCACCATGGTGAGTACAGCTGTCGGGGGGGTCTCCATCGTGGGGCGCTCCACAGATACCTGCCTGGACACAGGAGCTGACTCTTGGCTAGAAGAGGACTGGGTCTCTTTGGCCTGTCTAAGGGAGAGGGTTGTCAGAGGTGCTTCTCCTCTGTGGTGGATCTCACCCTCCAAGAAGCTGCACTTGGCCATCACGTAGGTCTCCCTGTCAGTGAGCTTGACCGTGGCCTTGCCAGACTTCTTTAATTGCAGCTTCCCGTATCAGGTGTGCATGTGCTTCCACCAACTGAGAAGCACCTCCGAAGTGTAGCCCAGGCTCTCCGCCTTCTCTCTCCAAGCCACCTGCTTCCTTTTGGTGTCTCGATAGAGCCTGTGTCCCTTCCGCCATAGGTACTCATTCTCTCTCAGCCAGTCGAGCACCTCATCCTAATGTTCCTCTTTGATGGAGTACTGCCTCCTCTCCCTGTGTCACGTATGCCTCTTCCTCCCTCTGGCAGGGCATTCTGGGCCCTCATCAGAGGGGCTTAGAGGTTCTAGGGGCTGGTCCACCACACCACCACCAGCAGCAGCAGCAACAACAGTAGTAGCAAAAGCAGGATCAGCAGCACCAGCAGCACCAGCAGCACCAAGAGCACCAGCAGCACCAGCAGGACCAGGAGCAGCACCAGCAGGGTAAGCACCAGCAGAAGCACCAGCACCAGGAGCAGTACCATCAGAGGAAGCCCCAGCAGAGGAAGCCCCAGCAGAAGCAGAGTCAGTGCCAGGGTGTGGGATGGTGGCCCTGTCCTTCTTGCCAGGGCTGGCAGTAGATGGCACAGGCTTCCTCTTCTTCCCCATGGGTGCTGGAGATGTGTCTGGCTGCAGGTCTTTCCTCTGAATGATGACCTGCTTGCAAGCTGCCTCCTTTTATATCCGCGGGGCTGATGCAATGCATCCTCCCCAAATGCGCAGTGAATGCTTTGCATCCACTACACATCCGCTAGGCATCCGTTCTGCATCCGCGTCATCCACTACGCTTCCTCTGTGCATCCGCTTTGCTGTGCTCCCTCGGAAGCCCTGCGGATGTGCCATCCGCTTCCATCCTCTAGACTTCCGTGGAGTATCCGCTTTACATCCGCCCTACATCCTCCCCACGTCCATTCCTTTCCGTTGTTGTCTGTTCTCTGTATGCAAATTAGGGGCACTTTGAGAGCAGATAACAACGGAGGAACATTTTCTCATCCGCTGTGTCCTTTTTACATACGTTTTGCATCCGTCGGCCGATGTGACAGGGCCTTTAAAGTTCTTATTTGATTGATGGAAAACTACAATATATTTTATCAATAATTATTTGAAAATGATTGATTTGCTTTATTTCTCGAATAGAATCATCTAAAACAAATTGCAGATGATGGTTTAAACAATGCCATATGATAATATTTGGAAACTTTTTGGCTCTCCTAGTGCTTAGCCCAGATTTTCTCCCAAGCATAACTCTGGCTCCATCAGAGCAAAATCCAATCAAATGTTTTTCCAGATAGTTTCTATTAAGCCCAACTTTATTCAAACTTTCTACAACCAAACAATATATCATCTCTGCATCTTGTTTATCTAATTCTAGTTATTCAAGGAAAATTGTTGGTGAGAAAGTCGTACTTTCAACTTTTAAGTACAGCATAAGAACTGGTTTGGAAGATATTGTTGAGGTTTCGTCAATTATCAAACAGATTTTATGAATTTTCTCAATAATGTTGGTAAATAAATGTTTCCTGATACTTTTTGCAATGAAGTCTACCATTGCAACTGCAGTTCTACGTGAGTGCAACCCTGTTCCCAAATCTAAACCACTTGTTATTTGTAATTCAATCAGATCTTCTATATATGAAAATGGTCTGCACGTTTGTGCTAGGCTATCCACTGTAGTAAACACTCTACATGTATTACCCAGCAATTTCTCAGTCATTTTCTCCAGTCCTTTACTGATGGCATCCTGCTCACATTGCTTCAACTTCTCTGCACAGATGTTGTGAGCCTTAGATGAGAAATGTTCCTTCAATTTCTTTCTGAGGAAAGCTAGTTGGATTTCTTTATTCCTTCCTGATGGTTCAATTTGGTAATTCTTCCACTCCTTAGCTCCGTGGACACTTTTTTCTTTGGTTGAAATTTCAAATCTTCTGCAATACTTGCAACCTATTTTTTTCTGGGAAACGTCCAGTCCATCATATTTTTCCCTGAATTTATTGTACTGCTGCAGTGTCCAGCAGTCAGGAAGGTTCCCTTCAATGTCTTATTCAGCTCTTCCAGTACCTGATGATGTGCTGGCTTCTTCCTCAAGTCATGGTGTGGATAATGTACTGGCTCCAGTTTCTTCGATGGATGATGTGCTGGCTCTGCTTTCCTCAGACTCCCATGGTTGTGGTTGTGACTCTTTTGGATCTCCTTTTGTTTTCTTGCTGAAGAAAGCAGGCAAACTCATTTGCCTTTTCATCTTGGCAATGTGCTGCAAAACACATTCAACATTGTAGTGATTTGGACTAGATTATTGTTGTAAGTTGAGTGGTAAAGGCAGTGGCAAGCAAAGAAAGCAGGTGAGGAATGGAGATCCGTAATATTCAATTACTTTTAAGAGTCCCTGACACCACAGCTAGTTAGTGTTTAAAAGATGTTATGGAACAAGTTTCACCAGACAAGAATGAGACAAGCTGAAAGTCGATTTGAAAATGACAGTCTATAAAAAAGATAATTGCACTGTGTATACAAAAGAATGGCTGATTTTTTCATAATTACAATTTCTTAATTGAAAAATAAACACTTAAAATGGAAATACTACGAACAAACCAAAGGAGTTTGTTATTTTGTGCCAATAGTGGCACAAAAATCTTTCCTAGCCAAGACTATTTACTTGGACCAACAGTCCTAATTGAATGCTCTCTCTATAATAGAGAGAGAGAAGCCAGGGGAAGCCATGTTTGGTTGCCTAACCTTTTTAGAATGCAGCTAAAAAATATACTGAAGCTTTTTACAGCCTTATGCAGGTATATATAGAACAAAAAAAAAATAGATTAATAGTACAAAATCATCTAAGAAATTAGATTACAAATGGAATTGATAGGCACATTCACAGAGCAATACTGAATTCTGTTTCTGAAATTTATTCCTCAGTTTAAAAAACTGGAATATATGAATTCAGTATTGGGCACTGCTTGTGTTGCTATTCCAGAGGATATAGTGTCAAGGTTAGCAAAAATGCTAACACAACATATAGATTTAAATTTTAAAACCAAAAATATTTTTGTTGGCACTCACATAAATAAAGGGAGTACAATACATATTTAATGTTACACGTGTTAATAGTGGCTAGAATTATGTTTGCACAACAGTGGAAAAACAAGGAGATCCCCATAGATGAAAATGAAATGAAAAAATTCCAATGTGCAGAAATTGGAAGAGTGGATGGAGAGAAGAGGTAGAAATTAGGCGGAGAATGATCACTGCTAGGTATGAATTAAATACAGAAGGTTGATAATTATAAACATGTTGATATAATTAACAAAATTAGAAATAAGTCAATACAAAGAAATTTAAGTAATTTTTCTGTTATACTGCTATACTTATAGATTTTTGTTTTTGCTTTGCTTTTTTATTAATGAAATATTTTATAATACTTTACAATATAACAATAATAGAATTACAGAGTTAAGGTAAAGTGAGGATATATTTTTGTAGAATAGATTATTGATGACGAAATGAACATTATAAAGTAGATTAAGTAAAAATGATGATTTGCTCGCATAAAATGATGTAATATTATTTGTCCAGTAAGTAATTAATAATGGTAATAATTTAAATATATATAGTAGATTTATGATATAAGGATTAATGCAAATTGAAAGGGAAAGACTGCAGAGATTGTGCACAAGTGAATTGTACCAACCAACACACTGTATGTAACTGAAGATGGTTTATGTTTTAGGTTTGTTTTGTTGATGTATAAAAAAAATAAAACTTTTATTTCAAAAAAATCAATTTATGTATGCATGCATGCAACTTCTTGTTACATTGATGCTGCTATGTATTGATTTAAGCAGAAACAGATAGTGTATAACATCAGTGTAACAAGAAGTTGCTTAAGCCCATATCACACTGCCCAACGGATGCAAAAAGAACACAACGGACGAGCAAAATGTTCCATCCGTTGTTATCCGCTCTCAAAAGGGGCAAAAATTTGCATAACCGGAGCGGATAACACGGATGCGGGGAGGACGCAGGGCGGATGCAAAGCGGATGCAGAACGGAAGCCCAGCGGATGGAAGCGGATGGGAGCGGATGGCACATCCGCTAGGCTTCTGGGGGGCCTCAGCAAAGCAGACGCAGAACGGATACAGCGGATGCACAGCGGACGCGGAACGGATGAAGCGGATGCACAGCGGATGCACAGCGGATGCAGAGCAGAAGCCTAATGGATGCCTGGCGCTAATTGCGCATGGGGGAGGATGCGTTGCATCAGCTCTGCGGATATAACGGAAGCAGTTCGGAAGCAGGTCGCCATTCAGAGGAAAGACCTGCTGCCGGACGGATTGGCTGCCTTGCCTGCCCTGCCTGCATGTCTGCCTGTAAGCCTTGCTACCAGCCTTGGTGCCAGCCTTGCTGCCAGCCTTGCTGCCAGCCTGCCTGCAAGCCTTGCTGCCAGCCGGTCTGCCTGCCAGCCTTGCTGCCTGTCTGCCTGCCAGCCTTGCTGCCTGCCAGCCTTCCTGCCAGCCTTGGTGTCTGCCTTCCTGCCAGCCTTCCTGCCAGCCTTGGTGCATGCCTGCCTGCCAGCCTTGGTGCCTGCCTGCCAGCCTTCCTCCCAGCCTTCCTCCCAGCCTTCCTCCCAGCCTTGCTGTCTGCCTGCCTGCCAGCCTTGGTGCCTACCTGCCAGCCTAGCTGCCAGCCTTGGTGCCAGCCTCCCTGCCAGCCTTGCTGCCAGCCTTGGTTTCTGCCAGCCTCCCTGCCATCCAGCAACCCCACAACCATGCGGAAGCACAGCAAGCCTCAGCCATCTGCTGCCAGCCCTTGCAAGAGGGACAGGGCTACCATCCCGCCCCCTGGCCCTCACTCTGGTTCTGCTGGGGCTTCTGCAGCACGGGCTCGCTCTTCTGGGGCTGGGGCTTCTGCTGGTTCAGCTTCTGGAGGAGCTGATGAAAAGCATTCCAGCACCAGCCACCTCCACAGCACCTGGACCCTTCACCCCTGAGACTGAGCGACCAAGAGGAGTGCCAGAGAATCATTTTTGTCTTATAGCTTGTTGTTAATAAAGTCTATTTATGATTCACACACTTGCTTCATTTTTTTTTTTTTGAATAAAGTCTTGCTGGAAACTTTTAGAAATGGTTTAAGCCTTTGCATGCTTGTGGGATGGGTAAGGATAGCTTTGGGATGGTTTAGGATATCTGTGGGATGGGTAATAGCTGTGGGATGGGTTAGGATAGCAGTGGGATAGATAAACCTCCAGTGCAAGCATAGTGGGACTGTATGGTCCACCCTCCCAGGTGCCACACCTATGGCCCTTTATTATCAATAACAATGTTATCATTCATCAACACATTTCAACATAAACACAACTCTTTATTAAACGCCCTGTTCATTGTAGGCGAACCAAACATACATGGCCCAATCTCATCTGTGTGATGAGACAGGCTGAAGGAAGCATCCATTAAGCATTTACCATCCTGTCTTGCCACTCCACTGCTCCAGTTGGGGAGTTGCACCAGTGTTTCAGGAGGTTGCGCTGCTTCTTCGTCTCACGTGAGGCTCTGTTGGGGCCTTGCACATCATCAGTGTCTATCATGTTTCGCCCTTGTCTCCATTCCCCAGGCTCCATGTCCCCATTGCCTTGTTGGAGCTCCACAAGCCTGTTTTGCAGGACTGGGTAGCGGGTGCACATGAGATTGTGCAGGATGCAGCAAGCTTCCACGATCCTCCTCATGGTCTCTGGGCTATGCTGCATGTTGGTGAGAAATACCTGGAACCTGTTGGCCAGGATGCCAAAGGCATTCTCCACCTCCCGTCTTGCCCTGAACAGCCTGTAGTTGAAGATCCTCTCTTCACGGGTGAGGTATTTGGAGATGTAGGGCTTCATGAGGTAGGTTGTGAGGGAGAAGGCGTCATCCCCCACGATGAAGTAGGGCACATCTTGCTTGTCGTTGGGCAGTGGGTCTGGATCTGGGAAGACCCACCATGAGGTTGCCTTCCAGCCCCTCCTTGAGGTCACTGGCATTGTATACCTGGGCATCTGAAGATGACCCGTTGCCTGAAGCATCGATGTACATGAACTTATAGTCTGCATCGACCATGGTGAAGAGGATGATGCTGAAGAAGCCCTTGTAGTTGTGATAAGTGGACCCCGACTTGGCTGGAGCTTTGCAGGCCACATGCTTGCCATCTATGGCTCCAACGGTGTGGGGGAAGTTCCACTTCTGATACCACTGCTCTGCAACTTTCTTCCATCCTTCTTCAGTGGAGGGGTACTGGAGGAGCTTCTCCTTGTATTCTTCGATGATGGCCTGCACCACTTCTCTGACCACAATGCTGATGGTGTTGGGTGGCACCCTCCAGCCGTACTGCATGCTCCTGTAGGTGGTCCCTGAGGCCAGGTGGCGCAGAGTGAGTGCCACCTTGAGCCCAGGGTCCAGGCTGGGCCGGAAGCTGGTGTTTGTCTTGGTCAACCTGGGTATCAGCCACTGCACAAGTTCGTCAAACATGGCTGGAGGCATCCTCATGAAGTTCTGGAACTCCCGAGTTTCTTCGCTCCTGAGCTCCACCATCAGCTTGTTGTACAGTCCGTCCTCTGCTCTTCTGGTGAACCATCTTTGGACCCAGACTTTTTTTGGGTGCCTCCTTTTCTTCCCGTAGTAGAGTTCACAGAGCCTGTAGATGGTTTCGCACTATTGCAGAAGGATGGTGGCTGCCGAAAGGATGTTGTCACAATCCACGGTGGACGTGACTGGATGCTGTGGAAGAGGGAGAGTCAGATGAAGGCTGCAGAGGTCTGCACAGCTTGGCTGCTGTTCTGAAAGTGAGATGCAGGCGAGTTGCTCCCCCTTTTTATGGGCAGTATAGGTGTCTCTTTGCATCCTCTAGGCATCCTCTAGGCATCCTGAAGACATCCTTAATATCCAAGATAGGTCCCCTCTGCGAACGTTTTTTCCATTTTAAACGCTTTGTTTCTGTGCTGCATCTGTTCTGCATCCATTCTGCATCCGTTCTGCGTCCATTCCACTTCCTCCCTGCGTCTGGGCAGATGCAAGTTGCGCGGATGCCTAGCGGATGCCTAGCGGATATAGCAGATGCATAACGGATGCGTAATGGATGCGTAGCGGATGCAGAACGGACGAACTGAATATATTTTCCGTGCAAAAGTTTTGGGCAGCCCAAAACTTTTGGAGCAGATGAAACATCCATAAACGGATGCTGGATGGATAGAGAGGAAGCCAAATGGAGGCAGTGAGTACATCGCGTTTTCCAACAGATGGCAAGCTTTTTTGTCCGTTTTACATCCTCTTTGCATCCGTTGGTACAGTGTGACATGGGCTTTACCTCATTTTTGGTAAGTTGCTTTTTATTTGTGTATTGATTTTTTTAGTATCTGTTTTTGTTTTTATTAATCATGATTTGAATTGCACCCTTTTCAGAGAAGTAAAAGAGGAGTAAGGGGAATGAGTACTAATGAGTAGTTGTCCTCATTTTCCCCACAACAACAACCCTATGAGATGAGTTGGGCTGCTAGAGAATGACTGGACCAGTTACCCAGATGGCTTTCGTTTCCTCCGTAGAGGAGGTGGTGTTGCTATCTTCTATAAAAAGTCCTTTCATCAAAATACATCCAAGTTTTCCAAGAGCTTGCTCTTCCTCAGACCATCATCTGTCAACTATCCTTAAATATCACATTTCGATTCTTACCATGTTCCAGAGCCCCAGATTATGACATCCAACATGGAAACAAGCTAAATTCACTCCTAACATGGGCAACATCCTTCCCACATATTTTATCTTTCTTGTGACTTCAATCTACCTCATATTAACTGGACCCTTAAGGAATGTACAACTGAACGTACATATGCACCCTTCTACAAAGCAGTAACAAATCTGGGAGTGGAATATCTAGGGGCTTAGAGAGTGGTCCAAAGTTACCCAGGTGGCTTTCATGATCAAGGAAGGACTTGAACTCACAGCCTCTTGCTTTCTAGCCCAGGGGCTTAACCAGTAGACTAAACTGGCTCCCTTACATACTTATCATGCTTGGCACAATCCTTCATCTAGTGCATCATTAATGTTCTAATACAAGAAACTATTATTTATCAAATCCTAAAACCCAGATAGTTTTCTACTGCTTTTTAGTCATTCAGTTGTTTCTTGGAGGAAATCAGAAATTTTTTTCTGGAAATTTGGTAATGTTTAAATAAGATCAAAGTATGTTTGCCTGAGAATTGTAATAAATCTTATATGATAATGATTTATCAACCCTATTATATTAATGACAACATAGAAGAATTGATGAACTATGACAAAATGTTAAATGTTCCCAATTTTGTGACAAAGATTAAAAAAACTAAAAACTGTTTGAGTACCATTTTTAAATCAGTTTTTATCCACTTAATTATCATACCATTCACCCATCACTTAACTGGGTTTCTGATCACATCATAACATTGTTTGTTACTCTTTCCTGAGATCAAGTTATATCAGCAGTATTTCCATAATGCATTTAGGAAATGAAAAACATGTGAGGATGACTTGCATAGAGCACATACATCCCCCCTGTGAGGTGGAAGCAGATAAAAAAACCACCAAAAGATTCATTGATCCAAGGAAAACAAGGTTTTATTCACGTGTCTGCAGAGACGGGTTCCCTCAGGCATTGAAGGAACTCAGAGCAAAATTCAGGCAGCCTTTTTATACCCTAACTGTCCGCCCCCTCGTACGAGGGCTTGGCTCACATTCTTTCTGTTTTCAAATTGACACATATATTTCAAAGGTTCATACTAGCTCCTTATCTAGCAAAAGCAATTACACGGTTTCTGACATTGCAGCACTTTATTACAATTTCCCATTGTTCTAGCCTCATCTTGTTTTTTTTTTCTCTTGTGCACAATCTGTTCTAGTAAGATCTTGGTTACTGTGGGAGCTGTGGCTCTTCTAGTGGGATAAGCCTCTACCCACCCCGTTAGTTGATCTTTGATCACAAGCAGGTATTTCCAACCCCCCTTTTCTGGCAACTCAGTGAAATCAATTTGTGCTCTCTGAAAAGGCCAACCCACTAGGGGTCGCCCTCCCATCTCTTTCTTGCGTGCTGCTTTCTTATTTACTTTCAAACAAATCAAACATTTCCAGCAGATGCTCTGAGCTTCCGTCCACATCCTCAGACTCCAATAGTGAGGTTTAATGGACATGACCAAGGCCTCCATTCCCCAATGTCCTCCTTCATGAACTTTCTCCAATATTCCCCTCATGACAATGGGTGACACCACCTTGACTCCCTCCAACGTCTTCCATCCCTCTGGGGTTTTGACACATCCCTCTTTCTCCAACTCCAACTTTTCGTTTTTCTCTGGCTCCCATTCCTCCCTCTCATCCTCCTTTTCCAGTATTGGTATAGATACCATTACCAACTCTATCTCCCCTGCAACTTCCTTCACCCATTTGTCCGCCCATCGGTTTCCCACAACCTCCGGTGTGTTCTCCTTCTGATGTGCGCTCACATGGACAATTGATACTCGGCTGGGGAGTTGCAATGCCTCTAAGGCTTGTTCTACTAACTGCACTTGCTCTATTTGCTTCCCATCTGCCTTGATATACCTTCTTTCTTTCCAGATTTTCCCAAACCACCCCCCATGCATACTTGGAATCAGTCCAAATCGTTACTTCCATCCCCTCAGCCAATTCCAAGGCTAAGGTCAGGGTAAGCATTTCTGGGCTGACCAAGCAGCTGGGAGTGAGCCTTTCTCTATTACCTCACGTTCCCCGGTTACTATTGCAAACCCAGATTTTCGCTTTCCATTTCCCACCCTGCTAGATCCATCTATAAACCACCTCTCTCCCTTCTCCAATGGAGTCTCTCTAACCTTCGTCATGAGATCCACTTGCAATAGACAATCATGGTCTTCCGGTTCCCACGCCTGCCTTCTCCCCTCCAAGAATTCTGCTGGATTTAGATTCTTGTCTGTTCCTATCATCACATCAGGACTGGTTCTCCAAATGGTTTCATACTTCAATATCCTCCCTTTGGTCATCCAAGTGGTAGCCAGCTGGCTCAACACTGAGTTGACCTGATGAGGCGAATGCACCACCAAAGCTCTCCCAAAGGTTAACTTTTTGCTCTCCACCACCAACATCGCTGTTGCTGCCACAACCTGAACACAAACTGGCCATCCTTTCACATCCGGCTCCAAACCCTTGCTTAGGAAGGCTACCGGCTGGTACTGCCCCCCCCCCCTCTTTTGGGCAAGGACTCCAACTGCTGTTCCCTGAGCCACCGCCACATACAAATGAAACAGTAGTTTCAGGTTTGGCAAGACTAAAACCGGAGTGGTTGACAAAGCCTTCTTCAGCTCTTCCCACCTTTCACTATCTCCCTCCTCCCATTCTATGTGCTCTCCCTTTCCAGGCAACTTTCTTTGCAAAAACTGTGCCAACACTGTGAATTGGTCTACCCAGATTCTACAATACCCCAATAATCCCAATGCTTTCCGCACCTCTGTCTTGCTCCTGGGAGGAGCCAAGCTCATGATCCCCTTCACCCTTTCAGGGTCCAAGGACCTCACCCCCTGCTGAATGTAATGTCCCAAATATTTCACCTTTTTTATTTCCTACTAACCCCTTCACCTCCTGCCCACACATCTGATGATATCTTCTCCTAATCTTCCATTGTTAGCATACACATGCGAACTTCCTTCCTTCTATCCCACAATTCTATCCAAAAAACATCCAACAAGTCTCTTCCTAGCAAGTTCACCCCTGAATCCGGAATACATAATATTTCGGTTTTAGTAACTACATCATTCAATTCCAATCTCACCTCTTCCAAAATCTTGACCTCTTGGGATTTCCCACTCACCGCAACCACCTTTAAAGTCTGCTTTGACCTGCATGCTGCTTCTACCGGATCGCATACAGATGTCCGGCTTGTACCAGTGTCAATCAGGAACAGCCATTCCTGATGGTCAGGACCCACTAATACATTTACCAATGGCTCCCCGCGGGTCCCTCTTGGGGAGCCAGAACCTCCCTAATCGTATAGGGCATAGCTTAGTTCCTCCGGGGTTTTGGGACATTCGCGCGCAAAATGTCCCTCTTTCCCGCATCTGAAGCAAGTTCTACTCTGGGACGGCCATTGGAATCGACCGCCTCAATTGCCCCCTGGACCTCCTCGTCTAAGCGGGGGTCTCCACTCCCTGCTGGGAGATCTTTCATCTCTCCACCTTGGCCTCGGATCTGACATCTGGGTCTCCCTGTTTTTCCTAACTTCATTCTTGGCTGCCCTTTGCACAGCAAGCTACCATCATCTGAGACTTCTGTTTGGTTTTAACTGAGTCTCCGTTCACAAAAACTTGTTGGGCTGCTCTCATCAATTCTGTCATGCCCAAATCAGTCCATCCCTCTCTCTTCTGGATCTTTTTCTGGATATCTAGCCATGCTTTGGTAACGAATTGCATCTTCAGGAGAGTCTTGAAGGCAGGGGTTTCTGGCTCCACTCCGGAGTACTTAGTTAACCCTTCACGGAGCCGAGCACAGAAATCCCCCGGGGACTCATCCTTTCCTTGTGTTATTTCAAATGCTTTGGTCAAGTTTTTCCCTTGAGGGATGGCCAATTTAATTCCTTCAATGATCATGCGTTTCATATCTCTCATGTGCTCCCTATGAGCGTTATTATTGATGTTCCAATTTGGATCGGCTATGGGGAACTTTGTGTCTGCAGCCACTGCTCCCTGTTGCCCTGCATGTCTCCTATCCCAGGCAGCCATTGCTGCCCTCCTAATGAGGTTCCTCTCTTCGGGGGTGAAAAGGTGTCCAAGAATATACATCAGTTCTTGGTATGTGTATTCATTGGGCCCCAGAAACAATTCCAACTGTTCCGCCACTTCATGAGCATTCTCATGGAGTTTCGGAAGGGTCTTTTTCAGATCCCGTAACTCAGCAGATTTTATGGGGACAGCCATGAAAACGGTGACTGGATTCCGCTGCGCATTCATGCCACTTGGGACTTCCCTGACTGGGAAGGCCGACACGGGATTGGCCGACCTTCCTCCTAGAGGCAAATTCTCTAGGTCCTTGTTTAATTGAGCCAGTTCCTTTCTGAGTCCTGGATATGCAGGTGGAGGTGGAGCCTGGGCAACTGGAGCTGGCAGGGGCGGTGGTGCCAGGACTGCCAGAGCCGATGCCAGTGGACTCCTCATCCATTCCTCAGTTTTGCTTTCCTCCACCTTGCTGACAAACTGTCCTACTTCTGTTTCTGGTGGAACTGGACCTTCAAAGTGAGCATGATACCATACCTCCACATAGGGTATTTGCTCCTTCATCCGGTGTTTCACTATATACTCTTTCAACTGAGTTATCCAGTACATGCTGGTATTCCCTTCGGGATCCCAGTGGTAAGGAAACTCTGGATCTACTAGGGGATACTTCGGCCACCTATATTGGCATAGGTAGATCATTTTCTTTTTCTCAAGACTCCGAGTGTAAGTCCTCAGATGGGGCAACGACCATTGTTGTAGTAGTTGATCCAATGGGGAGTCAGTCGGAATCAGCCTTCTCGGGGTCTTTTCTATCTCTATACCCATTCCTTCTTGGAACGTCTCACACTTGCTTTGTCCCTTTCCCATTCTCCACGCTACCCACCAACAATCTCCCAGAGATTCCCAATTCCCAGAGATTCCCAACTTGGGATTTACACTGTCCTCCAGCAGTTGCTGGATTCCCAGAGTTTAAGGACAGTATATCCCTTCTTCTATCCTGAAAGGCAACAAACTCACCTGATACACCCCTGGTCTCCCGGAGACGGAAGGAGTGTGGGCATCCCCACTTCAGGTGATCAACGACACTCCCAGAGTGTCAGGCCAACTTCTCTCTCTCTTGATTCCAAGGATCGTCTGCTGAGTGCAGTTACCCCGGGATCCAGCTGAGACAAGAGAGGGGCCCCTCTACAGTGGGAGGCACTTTATTCGCAGCACTTTATTCCAATTCCCCATTGTTCTAGCCTTATCTTGGTTTTTTTTTCTCTTGTGCACAAACTGGAACACTTTCTTATTTAGCAGAGCTACTGAGTTTGAGGCACACTTCCTTATTTAATTCAATGGGTCATCCAACATGACTTCGGTTCTGCTCACACCCCCTTTCCCACAATCTATTCAGAAAGGGTAGTAATAGTAGGGAAATACTTTTGGGGGGTGGAGGAGAGATTTTTCCTAGGGAAGAAGCAGATCAGAGGAGGAAAACTACAGCTTCATAAAAAAAGGGTAGGTGGGAGATTTGTACTTTTTGACTCCCCAAATCCTGTCAGTGCAACATTACAGAGAAGTGGGCCTAGCTCAGGTTTCCTGTCTGGACTTCCTGGGAGAGGATTTCCCTGACAATTTTGTTTCTGACAAATCCCTGTTTCTGATAACCAACCTGTTGCTTTCAGGGAGTTCATAAATCTCCATTTTTCTGTTGTTCAACTATAGTTTGTCAAAATCTATATTGTCGGGATATAATGGACAAATTTTTGTGAAATTTTTTCCTTCACTTGTAAGATGGTAGTAACACCTATTTTCCTAATGAAGCATGTCTGTAAATTAGAGAACTACAGAAGAAAGATTCAAATGTGAAAAAGCATCTGGGATAATAAACAAAGTTTTCTGCTTTTAAAATTGCTGCGTGTTCCCATTCCAGTCCCATCCTTTCCTGGAAAACAATGAGTTTGTTAATATTTCAGAGTTTAAACTCTACATGGACCCAAATGGAGAAGTAGCAGCATATGTAACCATTTTGGGTTTCTTTGTTCTTCCCATGGATGATCCCAGGGAAGAGACTGTGGCGTATTTTGAAAGACAGAGACTTTCTATCAAGCAAGAAGTTCTTTCACGGCTAAAAGTGCTCAACAAGATAGGAGAACGTTTTGATGTCTTTTCTCTGTTTACCAAAGCCTGAGGTCCCATTTCAACAGGGCTAATGCTCTTCCCCAAAGATGGTTGATCTTCACCAAGAATTGAATCTGGCAGGTGAAACCGGATTTTTTCCCTAAGGCTGCTTGGGAGGCTTCAATGTTGTTCCATTTTGTGGACCACGTACAATTAAGGGTGCCCATCAAATGGGTGAGAAACCCACAAGGGCTGGGAAATGTGTCGCTAGTAGCTAGTGGTTGTTTGCTCCTTGTGCCCAGAATAGCAATGTTTGCTCCCCAACTATGAACCTGCCCTTTCAAGGGACACTTTTCCCCAAGCAGGACGAAGCTTCTCTCCCAATGGGAGAGCATTGCACCACAGGTTCACCTGATTGCCCACTTCTTTGGTGTTGGCTTTACGGAGCTGCAGGGTGAGGCCTGGGCTGACATGTGACAGCTGTGCATTTAGCTGCACTCACTTGTAAGAGTCCAAATAATCTGGCAAAGACACTGGAGGAGTTGCTCAGGTAGACCTCCCTCCCTCCGCAGTGCTCCTCCTGCAGAAAACGGCTATTCCCTGAGCTAAGAAGGCAAGGAGTTGCGCCTCGTCTCACCCAATTCCAAGGACTACCCCAAATGGTCCCAATTTGGTTCAGAGAGAGTGGCTCCCCTGGAAATCCCCCTTTCTCACAGTGCTCTGACTTCCCATGGCCTACCAGCGGCCTGAACACCAGGTCGGGCCACTAGAAGGCCACTTCCCCACTTCTCAGCTATACTCCTGTGCTGGCCAATGCAGGACCCTCCACCTCCTTCCCCAAATTCTCCCTCAACTTTGAAATGATGAAGCCTCTTGCCAACATGGGTGCGACCAGGTGGGTGTGGTAGGGACATCCAGGGGTGATTGTTCTGGGTCCAACAAAGGGGCTGCGGTCAAGAGAGGGAAGGAATGGCAGGCAGATGAGCCATGCTCGCTGGTTGTCCCTCCACACCTCTACCCCACCGGCAATGCCCAGTAGCTGTGGTCAATCCCAGCTAAATTTCACTGTGCTGGAGGACAGGTGGAGATGCTTGTGTTCTCCTGCTGCTGGGAGGGCAAGAGAGTCTTTCCCGGCACAGTGAAAAGTTTGCAACTTCCCCTCCAATAGGGAAACGGGCGGCTTTGGGCGGCAGAGAAGCAGATCACTTGAATCCTGTTTCTCTCTTGCCCGGAGCTGTGCCAGAAAAGATTCTCTTGCTCTCCCAGCAGTAGGTGAACTCGAGACTCCCCACATGTCTTCCAGTACAGCAAAATGTCACTCTGGTTCCCACCAGTCTGCATCTCTTCTCCCGCCTGGATTCACCTCAGCTGCTGGGCCTTCCCTGCTGGGGGTTAGGGCTGGGGGATGGTGGAAGCAAAAGTCAAGTGGGGTGGGTGGGTAAAGGTGACTGACAGTGGCAGGTAGGTGACTGGGCCCCAGAGCTTGCAGAGCCTCACTCACCCAGGGAGATAGGGCAGGGCCACAGCGGAAGGCATTCAGCAATGGCTGGCCTGGCTAGTGGGCAAAAGCAGGCTGAGGCGATGCCCTGCATGTGTGATAAGGACTGATTGGGTGCAGAGGGGCAGGGCGAGCAGAGAGGGGCAGGATCAGCCAGTGTTGCAAGTTGCTGGCTCCCCGAACTGGTGCAGAATCATAACAACCGGTTCCACAGAACTGGACAGAACCAGGAGAATCTGGTTTGTATTTACTTAAGTGAAGACCAGAGGCTAATATTTAATATCTTGTCTAATATCCATCTTTACCTCCATTTTCCATGGACGGAGAGTCCTAACACATTTCCTCTGGCACTCTTATTTTTCTTCTGCTCAGTCCTTTCTTCAGTCTAAATGTGTGGAAAGTTGTCATCCTGGATTTGTCAAGAGAGCTTGAGTAGGAAAGCCAGTTTGCTACTATGACTGCGTTCCTTATCCGGAGGGGTCCTTCTCCACTCAGAAAGATGGGTGACACTGCAGGAAAGGAAGGCCTGGTGGAACTAGATCCATCCAGAGCATTGTCATCAAAGTGTGAATTAAAACACACTTTGAAGCTTAATTGATTTCTGGTTTATTTCCAACATTCCCTATTTCTCATAAATACAGAAGAGCAAAAAACTGAAGGAAGGGCTGGATAAAGATAGGTGGCAGTGGAAGATTGGGCAAGCTTTACTATTGCCAGAGAAAATATTTCTTCTTTTTAGCTGGGATGTGTCCTTTCTTCCACATTTACTTCTCTAGGAACACCTGAGTTCCTTGAAACATGAAGAATTCCTTTAGGTCCACCTCCTGGAAGGAGGATTTCAATGCAGTCTACTTGGGTTCCCTTGGAGGAACACTGAAAATGTATTTCTAATATATGAGATACACAATGTGGTGGCATGGATAGTTATGCCTGTATGTGGCTGCACCCATATCACCACTGCTCCAATGGCCATTCCAAATTGTTTGCAGCAGTCACTTGATCCGCCAGCCTCCTCTGAGGCAAGTATGACAAGAATTACCACCTGGCAGGTAAGTTTCTCTGGAAAGATTAATTGTTTCGTTATTTACCTCTAGAAATGGAGGTTCCTATCAATATTCTGAACATTACAAAGGAAATCTTTCAAGTCCCAAGCCTTCCCTCAATTTCATAACCTGTCAAAAATATTTCATCGCTATATTTTTTTTAAAAGTGATACACTTATTTTCTTTCTCTGGAGATATTAAGAAATCCATCCTGGAAAATGCTCCTGATAATCACTTGTTCCCAGAGAACGTACAATATATCTTGAAATTCAAGGGACAACGAAATATGTGGTTGGTTTTTTGTTTTCTCAGATACAGAAAAATGCACCAAGTGTCCGGAAAATAAATACCCAAATAATCTTCATGATTCACAGATCTTCAGTGCTGCATAATGTTCATCCAGGTCCACCCTATAGCACTTATACCTACAATCATGAAGTGCTTCAAGCTGTTAGTCCTGGCACACCTCAAAACCTGTCTCCCGAATACACTGGATCCTTACCAGTTTGCCTACAGTAAGAACAGGAGCACCGAGGTGCTGTCTCCATAATATTACATATCACTCTAACACACCTGGAAAATAAGGACACCTGTGCAAGAATGCTGTTTGTTGACTTCAGTTCAGCTTTCAGTACAGTTGACCCCTCAAGGCTGATCACTAAACTTGGTGACCTTGGCATCAACACTACTATCTGCAGTTCGATACTGGATTTCCTGACAAACAGACCACAGCATGTCAAGTTGAAGAAGTCCACTTCATCCACTATCACACTGAGTACTGGTGTACCCCAAGGCTGTGTGCTGAGCCCCTTCCTGTTCTCTCTTTTCACTTATGACTGCAGGCCTGTGCATGGCTCTAACACCATCATCAAGTTCGCAGATGACACCATGGTGATTGGATTCATCAACAATGATGATGACTCAGAGTACAGGGAGGAGGTGCAAAGCCTTGCTATATGGTGCGCTGTCAATAACTTACTACTCAACACCAACAACACCAAAGAGTCATTGTGGACTTCAGAAAAAAGAGTGGTCACATACACTCTCATATATACATCAACGGGAGAATGGAAGAACAGGTCTCCAGTTTCAAGTTGCTGGGGATCCACCTCTCTGAGGACCTGTTCTGGCAGACGAACACCACCAGCCTGATCAAGAAAGCTCCCCTGCACGGCTTCTTCCTGAGATTACTGAGGAAAAACCACCTTTCCTCAGCTATCCTGATCAATTTCTACTGTTCTGCAGTCGAGATCATCCTAACAAGCTGTATCTCAGTGTGGAACAGAAATTCCACCATAAAGGCAAAAAAGGCATTACAGAGGGTGGTGAAAACTGCCCAACCCATTACAGGTATCCCACTTTCTGCCATTGTGGACATTCAGAAGAAACGATATCTGTGTAAAGCTCACAGCATCGTTCAGGACTTCTCCCATCCAGCCCATAAACTGTTTACCCTTCTTCCACCTGGGAAGAGGTTCAGGTGCCTGCAGTCCAAGACCAGCAGGCTAAAGAACAGCTTCTATCATACGATGATCTCCTTACTGAATTCTTCAACTCATTTACCCCAATACACAAACTGATATTCCCCCTGATAATACATAATATATTCTGTACAAATTGTCTGTGCATTTATACTTATGTTCAATTTGTCTGTAAACATTCTGTACAGTTGTATATAGTCATACATGTGCAGTCACATACACACACATTCTCTGTATGCTCATTTACATATATTTTGTTTTTTCTAGACATATATTCTGCATATTCATAGATATTCTGTATATTTATAGTTACTGTTAGGGATAACATTGTTTACCCTAACTGGTTTAGGTGAAACAATAACTATGAATCATAGTTAGTGTATGTTAAAGTGTCTGCAGCTTTAACTGTGAAATAGCAATTAAGGGAGTGGTTATGAAAACAATATAAAAGTAGCAAGTCTACAGCTTGCTTACTCTGGCTTTGATGATCCCTGATTACTGCTTGGAATCAAGACTGCATTGCTCAAACGGGAGAGACAACAAAGGACTGATTTGTAAGTGAACTGACATTGGATATTCTACATGGACTTTGCTAACTGAATATCCCTGAATGGACTGACTACATGATACATGACTATTGGACTGTTATTTGACTATGCTATTAACTTATAATGGAATAAACTATATTCTAGATAGCACAAGCGTATCTGTTATTTTTACTGTATGTTAATAAACATACAAGCTTAGCTCACTCATTTATCTGTGTGCCTATCTGACTAACGCTGCACATTCTGTTTAGCTTGTCTACCTAACCCTGGTTGGGGAACCCAGGCTTAACAGTTACATATTCTGTATATCTGTGTATATATATTCATATTTTACTGCTTTTCTTGCACTTCTGGTTAGATGCTAACTGCATTTTGTTGCCATATCTATGTGCAATGACAATAAAGTTGAATCTGAATCTGGATCTTTCTTTCCTGATGCAGTCCTAAATTGCATTACCAGAGGATACAATCAAGATCAAGTGAGGTCCTAATATCACTCTGTAAAGCCTTAGTAGGACCTCACCTAGAGTACTGCATCCAATTTTGCTCACCATACTATAAAAAAGGTGTTGAGGCTCTAGAAAGAGTGCAGAGAAGAGCAACCAGGATGATTAGGGAACTGGAGGTTAAAATGTACGATGAACGGTTGCAGGAACCGGGCCTGGCTAGTCTATGGGAGAAAAGGGCCAGTGGAGACAGGATAGCAGTCTTCCAATAGTGAGGGGCTGCCACAGAGATAAAGGGATGAAAAGCACCTGTAAGCCAGACAAGGAATAATGGATGAAACTGAACAAGGAGAGATTCAACCTGGAAATAAGGAGAAATTTTCTGACAGTGAGAACAATCAACCAATGGAACAGAAGTTACCCTCGGAAGTTGTCGGAGCACCATCACTTGACACCTTCAAGAAGAGATTGGACTGCTATCTGTCAGAAATGGTGTCGGGTCTCTTGCTTGGCAGGGGGTTGGACTAGATGACCTGCAAGGTCCCTTCCAACTCTGATTATCTGTTACCTGTTTCCATGCCAGCTGGAGTCTCCTAGTTGCAGTTCTTCAACACAAAGGACTTTTTGTTGGATAACTGAATGGGACTTAGAAATATCTCCTTTTGACCCAAGATTCAACCTCTTGTCCCATCTGTTGCAGCCAAAGATTTGCACCTTGATCTTTTTCAGGGACTTGTTCTCATGATATAACCTCAATTACACTGCAGTTCTAGAAACCATGCAGAAGCCTTTAGTGTTCATTAAGGAGAAGATTTGTAGCTCAGGGTCCACATGAGGGCTCCTTGGTGTCTCTGAGGTTGCTTGTTTCCTTGCAGATGTTTCATTTCCCAAACTAGGTAACATCATCAGTTATAATTTATGAGGAATTTTTCCTTTATCTCTTAACTGGGAGACTGTTTTGAACTAGGGCCAAAGGAGAGCAGTTTTCCAAGGCTTTCTGCAATCCAGAAGAAACCTTTCCAGATCCTACTGGTCAGAAGTTTTCTTCTTCATCACATTTTATTCTACTTAAATAAATCTAATAAAGTAACAATTTAGCACATCTTTGACTACAAATTTATTCAAAAATTTAACATGTTCATCCCAACCATGGATAGATGAACAGTGGAGGAATGCATTTTAATAAAGCCATGAGGAGGAACTGATTGTTTGTCACTTAATGCAAAAATCTTTTCTCAATTCCATCCCTCCAGGCTTTATTAAGTAGAAAAGTCCCCTATTGCCCTATGTTGTGCCAGAAGCAAGAGGGAAGAACAAACTAAGGAAAGAACCTGCCAGGGTCACATCTCCTACACCTATTCGGAAAATCTAATGTCCAGGTCTACCTCCATGGACAGTCCTAACACATTTTCTTTTGCATATCTATTTTTTTCTGCTTAGTCCCTGTCTCACTCCAGATGTGTGGAAAGTTGTCGTCCTGGATTTGTCAAGAGGGCTTCAGAAGGAGAGCCAGTTTGCTGCTACAACTATGTTCCTTGTCCAGAGGGGACTTTCTCCACTCAGGAAGGTGGGTGATACCAGAGGAAAGGAAGGTCTGGTGGAAATGGATTAATCCATAGCATTTTGATAGAAAATTAAAGCCTGCATTGAACATCAACTCTCATTTTATTTATTCCTAATATATTAGAAATCCTCCAAATTCATGCACTTTACTATAAAGGTATTAGTAAATTATATTATCATTTTATCCAATGGAATGGTTAAGCAACAAATCTTGGGGGAAAAGGTATTTCTAGAAATGTTAAAAAACCAGAATATTAATGCAATATTGCTTTTTTACTTTCTCAGATACAGGAGAATGCACCAAGTGTCCAGATGATAAATATCCAAATGAGGACAGAATCCAATGTATCTCAAAACTTATAACCTTCCTGTCTTATGAAGAACATCTGGTCATCATTTTTTATTTATTTATTTATTTATTTATTTACTTACTTACTTACTTACTTACTTACTTATTTACTTATTTATTTATTCAAATGTTTGTAACATTACATGTATAAGTATAGACATGGTTATGAGTACATGAAATGGATAGATGTAAGAAAAATAAAATCACCCTGGTCTCTTTTGCCCTGCTCTTTTTCCTAACCACAGGACTTGTTTTAATCATCTCCATTAAATACCGAGGAACTCCCCTTGTCAAAGCCAAAAACCGGGACCTCTCTTCCATCCTGCTGGGCTCCCTCCTGTTTTGCTTCTTGTCTTTTTCTCTTTTAATTGGTCAACCTAGGAAAGCCACCTTCCTTCTCTGACAAACGGTCTTCAGCCTCATCTTATAAATTGCCGTTTTTTCTCTCTTGGCCAAAACCATCATGGTGGTGCTGGCTTTCCTGGCCACAAAACCAGGAAATGAAGTGAAGGGATGGTTGGGGAAGAGCACGGCCAACTCCCTCATAATGTCTTCTTCTGCTGTACAAATTATTATCTATTCCATCTGGCTGGTCCTTCAATCCCAGACTGGAGAGATCATTCTGCAATGCAATGAAGGGGCCATTGTCATGTTCTACGTCACCTTCAGCTACATGGGCTTCCTGGCTGCCATCTGCTTCAGGGTGGCTTTCCTGGCCAGGAATCTGCCCGGGGCCTTCAATGAAGCCAAACTGATCACCTTCAGCATGCTGGTCTTCTACAGTGTCTGGGTGAATTTTGTACCCACCTCCCTGAGCAACAAAGGGAAACACATGGTGGCTGTGCAGGTCTTCTCCATCGTGGGCTCCAGTGCTGGTCTGCTGGTCTGCATCTTCATCCCCAAGTGCTACTTTATCCTTCTGAGACCAGACTTGAACACAAAGGAGCATCTCACAGCCAGAACCATTGTAAAAACATGAGACGTAACACCCTGATATTAAAGGAGTTGTAAAATGTCATTTTATTTGAAAGAACACATTATTTCCATTTTGATCGTGTGCAGGAGTCAAAGAACATCATTTGTACACATTTCCAAATGGGAAATGGTTGAATGTCTGTCATGTTTGTAACTCTCTTCTCTTTCATCTCAATACATATTGCTAAAGAGAAGTGTCAAAATTCCAACTAATGAACCCAACTAAGCCAGCAATATCGAGATGATCATCTCTCTTTAACCAAGACTTTATTGAATACATCATTTTGGCACACCTGATAGCAAAACCAATTCTAACCAATTCCTGTGGGTTTTTCCATAGTGAATGAAGACCCTCTCCCCTGGTAGATGAAGAAACCATGAGGCAGGCAATAATCCAAACACAATATAAAAATTAAATCACAACCATTTACACAAGGGAAGAAAAGCCCTGTGATTGCCAGAGCTCACACCCCAGGCTAGCTCAAGTGTTAAACGCATGAGATAAGCCAAACTACAAAAGTGCTACTACCACTGGAATGCTGGAATGTAGCAAAAGCTGTTGCTTGTGAGACCAATTACCAGAACAAATAGACACAGGAGTTGGACAGATTCCTCAACCCTGCTTCTTTTCAGGAACAGAGATTGACCTTCTTCCTTCCAATGAAAGCTGAATAGGGAAAATTATCCCAGCAATGAAAACAGGATTAAATGTTACCAAAACCCAGTTTTAGACCAAAACTCAGAAAGAGTATGTAAACTCATGTTTGAATGTCAGTCTTTCTAGCTAGCCAAGAAGCCTTGCTGAATGTCACTCATCTTGGTTCCTTGCCATTAAAAGTTTCTTTCCGGCAGCTCTGCTTTGATATTCAATTATTTCTCCAAAGCGCTGAGTGTTGCGTTCTGGTGGGAATAATCGTAAACCAGGGAGCATTTTCCATCCAACCATTCTAGTGACCCCCATGTAAGGACCCCCAGCTCACCCAGTCACCAGGCCAAAGAGCCACTTACCCTGCTCACAACAGAGCATTTGTCTATGGGAAAAATTCCGCAGATGCTGCCCAGGTGGCAAAGGGTATTAAAGAGAATCTTTCAGCCTTGCCTGGAAAGAGGGGAACTACCACCTAAATTTCTGTTTTTAGAAATTGAAAAGTGAGAATTGTTGAATGTGTGCCTATGGGGGGGCATCCTCTTCTGGCAGCAACTGGATCCCATCCCCTTTGTGTTCTGTCTAGCCACCCCCCAGCCTGCTGCTCGCATGACTAGCAGGATCTGCGAAAGCAAAGGGGGGAGAACCAAAGTGTGGGACCATCGGTGAGAAGGGAGAAGAGCCAAGCAGGTAATAAAAGTGTCAAAAGAAAGGTTTTGCCTTAGTAGACCTGTACCTCCTGCCAACTGTTATTAAGAAAAGCCCTGTAAAAACGGAGGGGTCCTTCCCTTGAAGCAAGCAGAGGTCCTCCCGGACTCTAACAGAGTCTGAAAATGGTGGCGGTAAAGCCGGAGGAAGGGGGTGCTCTTACTCACTGCTGGGAACGGTGCAGTCCTCCCAGAGCCCTTTTTGGATCTGCAAACTGACTGTGGGTATCTCCCCATAAAGGAGGGGCCCTTACTCTGGTGGGGAACCAGAGACCTCCAGGATCCTTTTTGGGGGGACCAAAAACTGATGGCAGGGTGTAAGTGAATCCTTACATTGGAACAGGGAAGCATGGGATGCTCTAGCTCGAGGGTCAGGACTGGCTCCCCCATACAAAACTTACTCGATGTGAAGAGGCTACCTGTCCAGCTGGGAATGACAAAAGGAGAAGCCAAAGACAATGTAAAAAGTGGGCTTTGCTTCAAAACGAGTATGGGAAACAAATCTGGCCAGGAGGCGGTACATTTGAACATTCAACCCTGAAAGTGTTCAGAAACAGACTAAAACCTGCCCAGTTACCCTACTGGTATTGCTGGGCTGAACTTTCCAGATCCAAGGACCCAGACCTGACCAAAACAGAGGAAATCCCCCCAAACCCTGTCAGCCCCATACAGCTCAGAACCAAAATTCATGGCCCCTTTTCTGAGCAGGCCTGCAGCCGGGCGACAGAGGGGACCACTTGGTTATGTTTTATCACAAAACCCCTTTTCCCCATCTGATTCGGTTCTCTGGAAGAAGAACATGCCCTCTTTCCAGTCAGACCCCCACGCTGTTATCACGGCCATAAAATCCACCGTGGAAAGCCACAACCCATCTTGGGGAGACATGACTCTATTACTACTTATTCTTCTTACCAAAGTTGAGCGATTGAAACTGTTTGAGAAGACAGAGGAAAGAGCCAGGAGGCCTATCACAATCACAGCAGGGCAAGTAACCCCTCTTAGGATCCCAGACTGGAACTATAGGAATACTAACCTCTGGGGTGAATACACTAGGGCAAAAGGCCATTTATTAGAAGCCCTACAAGAATCTGGGTCCCAGAGGCAAATATCCACCTGGACTTAAATTGTGAAAAAGACCAAAGAATCATAAGGGGGCATTGTCAAACAATTGTCTCCAGCTGGTCAACTTTAGAGATCTCGGAGTTCTACAGGATCACAGAATTTGTGTTTGAAAGAAAAGGGAAAGACGAAAAGAGAAGGAGAAAGAAAGGAAAGATGCAGAAAAGGGAAGGAAAAAGAAGAGGAGAAGGAGGGCAGAGAGAAGGGAGGATATACAAGCATTTGCTGTTTTAAATAATGATAACAGACGAATGCAGCACCAGCCTTCCGATAGATGGGTCAATGCCAGCAGTGTGAGCAAAAAGAAGATCCAGGAGGGTTTTGCAGGTGATGCCTCTGGTGCAGAAAAGAAGGACATCTCAGATGCATTTGGGGGGAGAATTTCCAAAGAGAGAGGCATCGCTTTTACCCTCCCAGGCTCCCTTCCCCTGGGAATTTCCCCTGCATGTAGAAAACACAGACCACCTGGGGGGCCGGAAGATTTTGAAATGTCCTGACTGGGGGAAGATCACAATGAGTTCAAATCCCCATTCCAAGGGCTGGCTATTCTCCAAAGGATCAGCGGCCACGCTAACCATGACCACAGGGGGAAAGGCATATGGGTGTCTCCTTGATACCGGAGCCACTTCCTCACTTATCACTCAGGCACTGTTTAAAGCAAGGGTTCCCAAGCTTTTTCAGTCCACCGCCCCCTTGGTGCTACAAACCCATCCTTGATGCCCCCCACCCAGGGGTGGGATTCAAATGTCTGTGGGCGTAGCCTAATTTGAGGGTGTAGCTTGCTGGTCACGTGATAGGGTGGGCATGGCTTGCTGGTTATGGGACTGATCGCTAGAAATCAGGTTGCAGCAGTCACCACACTTGGGCATCACCGCCATCTTTGTAGGGTTTCCCTGTGATGAGATGGGTGGCCAGTAAATTTAATAGATGGGTGGACGGATGGACGGATGGACGGATGGACAGATGGACGGACGGATGGATGGATGGATGGATGGACGGACGGATGGTTGGATGGACGGATGGACAGATAGATAGATATGGATTGATGGATCTCAGCTGCAGACTTTACAGTCCATTCTTTATTTAAAAAACTAAAGCCCATGTCACACTGCATCATCCTCTTCGCCATGGTCAATGTTGACTACAAGTTCATGTTCATCGATGGTTCAGGCAACGGCTCATGTTCAGATGCCCAGGTATACAACGCCAGTCACCACAAGGAGGGGCTGGAATGCAACCTCATCGTGGGCTTCCCAGATCCAGACCCCCTGCCCAACGACATGCAAGATGTGCCCTACTTCATCGTGGGGGATGATGCCTTCTCCCTCAGAACCTTCCTCATGAAGCCCTACACCTCCAGACTCCTCACCCGTGAAGAGAGGATCGTCAACTACAGGCTGTCCAGGGCAAGGCGGGTGGTGGAGAATGCCTTTGGCATCCTGGCCAACAGGTTCCAGGTACTTCTCACCAACATGCAGCATTGCCCTGAGACTGTGAGGAGGATCGTGGAAGCTTGCTGCATCCTGCACAATCTCATGCGCACCCGCTACCCAGTCTTGCAGAACAGGCTCGTGGACCTCCAACAAGGCAATGGGGACATGGAGCCTGGGGAATGGAGGCAAGGGCAAAACCTGGATAGACACTGAGGATGTGAAAGGCCCCAACAGAGCCTCACGTGAAGGGAAGAAGCAGCGCAACCTCCTGAAACACTGGTGCAACTCCCCAGCTGGAGCAGTGGAGTGGCAAGACAGGATGATAGATGATTAATGGATGCTTCCTTCAGCTTGCCTCATCACACTGATGAGATTGGGCCATGTATGTTGGTTGGGCCTACAATGATCAGGGCATTTAATAAAGAGTTGTGTTTGTGTTGACATGTGTGGATGATTATTACATTGTTATTTATAATAAGGGGCCATAGGTGTGGCACCTGGGAGGGTGGACCATACAGTCCCACTATGCTTGCACTGGAGGTTTATCTATCCCCACAGCTATTACCCATCCCAAAGGTATCCCTGATCATTCCACAGGTATCCCTGCCCACCCCACTGCTATCTTAACCCATCCCACAAGCATGCAAAGGCTTAAACCATTTTTAAAAGTTTCCACCAAGACTTTATTAAAAGAAAGAAATGAAGCAAGTGTGTGAATCAAAGATAGACTTTATTGAACAACAAGCTGTAAAAAAAAATGACCCAAGTCAAGTGTCCAAATAAAGTCCACAGGTAGCCAGCCACCCAGTCTCTGGCACTCCTCTTGGTCACTCAGAGTTGTGCCCAGTCTCAGGGGTGAAGGGTCCAGGTGCTGTGGAGGTGGGTGGTGCTGGAGTGCTGGTCTGTATCGTCATTGGGGTGCCTGGCCCCGAGAGGACAACAGGGGACGGTGTGTTGAGGAAGCTCTCAGACAGCTGGCTCAGCCCTGTGATGTTGAGAGCTCCTTCCTCCATGCCATAGGGTGTCAGCCCCAGTACTGATGACAGATGTACTGAGGCCGGGCTTGGCTGTGGGGTGGAGGAAGGAGTAGTGTAGCGGGGCTGTCTGGTCTGCAGCTGGGTGAGGACTGGCGTGGGTTGCATCAGTGGCATGGGTGGCATCGCTGTCATCAGTGGCATCATTGGCGTGGGTGGCATCGGTGGCATCAGTGGAACCAGTGGCAATGGTGTCGTCCGATGACTCTGTGCCTGGACTGGGAAGGGCTGCTGCCTGTGCTGCTGGACCTCCTGGTAGCCGTAGCCCTGGTAGGTGAGGGGCTGTGGGAAGCCTTGGAATAGAAGGGACATCACCTGGGGTGGAGGTGGAGGAGCAGACCTGGACTGGGTGGGAGCAGGTTCCTCTGGATCTGGAGGATTGTGAAGCAGCTTGGTGATCTGGTCCTTCACCACCTGGTACTGGGGTTCCTCCATGTTCCTGAGGGCCTGTTTGACATAGGTGAGGAAGGGCTTGCGGTTAGAGGATGAGGAGTCGGTGTGGACCAGCGGAGAGGGGAGATCTATGCTGGTCCGGATGGTGTCCCTGATTTCCAGCAGGACAGTGTGGCTCTGCCCCTCCTGCTGTCTGGCTCTCTGCCTTTCTATGGAGGTGGAGCTGGGGGTGGGATGGATGCGGGTACAGCTGTGGCGGACGCGCTGTCTCCTTTCTCCCACCGCACCAGGGAGTCCTCCACGCGCTCCACCACCGTTACAACACCTGTCCGCGGGTTTTCTGCCGTGGCATGCTCCACAGAAACCTGCCTGGAGACAGGGACTGACACTCGGCCGGAAGAGGACTGGGTCTCAGCAGGCTGCCGGAGAGAGAGGGCAGACAGAGGGGCTCCTGGTGCTCCTCGGTGGCGGATCTCACCCTCCAGGAAGCTGTACCAGGCCATGACGTAGGTCTCTCTGTCTGTCAGCTTGACCGTAGCCTGGTCAGATTTCTTCAGGTGCAGCTTCCCGTACCAGGTGTGCATGTGCTTCCACCAGCTGAGGAGCATCTCCGAAGTGTAGCCCATACTCTCCGCCTTCTCTCTCCAAGCAGCTTGCTTCCTTTTGGTGTCCCTTCTGCCACAGATAGTCATTCTCTCTCAGCCACTCCAGCACCTCATTCTCGTGTTCCTCCTCAATATAGTATTGCCTCCTCTCCTGTTGTCGCATACGCCTCTTCCTCCCTTTGGCAGGACCAGATGGGCCCTCATCAGAAGGGCTCCCAGGTAGTAGGGGCTGCTCCTCCACACCACCAGCAGCAGCAGCAGCACCAGCAGGATCATCATTATCATCATCATCATCATCACCAGCAGGATCATAATCATCATCATCATCAGCAGCAGCAGCAGCAACAGCAGCAGCAGCAGCACCAGCACCAGCACCAGCACCAGCACCAGCACCAGCACCAGCACCAGCAGCACCAGCAAGATCAGCAGGATCAGCAGCAGCAGCACCACCACCAGCAGCATCAGCAGCACCAGCAGGACCAGGATCAGCAGCAGCAGAGTAAGCACCAGCAGCGCCAGCAAGACCAGGAGCACGAGCAGGACCAGGAGCACGAGCAGGACGAACAGGACGAGCAAGTCCAGGAGCACGAGCAGGACCAGCAGGACCAGCAGGACCAGGAGCAGCTTCAGCAGAGTAAGCACCAGCAGAAGCACCACCGCCAGAGCAGCTTCAGCAGAAGCTCCAGCACCAGAAGAGCGACCCGAGCAGCAGAAGCCCCAGCAGAAGCAGACTCAGGGACAGCAGGCAGGAGGTTGGCCCTGTCCCTCTTGCCAGGGATGGCGGCAGGTTGCTGAGGCTTTCTCTTCTTCCCCATGGTTGTGGGGTTGCTGGCTGGCAGGGAGGCTAGCAGGCACCAAGGCTGGCAGGAAGCCTGGCAGGAAGACTGGCAGAAAGGCAGGCAGGAAGGCTGGCAGGAAGGGAGGGAGGCAGGCAGGCACTAAGGCTGGCAGGCAGACTGGCTGGCAGGGAGGCTGGAAGGCAGGTTGGCAGCAAGGCTGGCAGGCAGGCAGAGAGCAAGGCTTGCAGCAAGGCTGGCAGGCAGGCATGCAGTCAGGGCAGGCAAGGACTCAATGTATCCAGTAGCAGGTCTTTCCTCCGAATGCTGGCCACGTGCGAGCTGCTCCCCTTTATATCCACGGGGCTTACGCAATGCATCCCCCCTGCATGCGCAATTAACGCTCGGCATCCGTTCAGCTTCTGCTGTGCATTCGCTAGGCTTCCGCTGTGCATCCGCTTCATCCGCTGTGCATCCGCTTCATCCGCTCAGCATCCGCTCTGCATCCGCTGTATCCATTCCGCGTCCGCTTTGCTGAGGTCCCGCGGAAGCCTAGCGGATGTGCCATCCGCTCCCATCTGCTTCCATCCGCTGGGCTTCCGTTCCGCATCTGCTTTCCATCTGCTCTGCGTCCTCCCCGCGTCCGTTCCTTTCCTTGTTATCCGCTCTGATTATGCAAAATTTTGCCCCTTTTGAGAGCGGATAACAACGGATGGAACATTTTGCTCGTCCGTTGTGTCCTTTTTACTTACGTTTTGCTTCTGTTGGGCAGCGTGACAGGGTCTTAATATTCTGTCTTAAATATTTTAAACCATGACTAAGGAACAAACTATTCTTATATGTTCATCAAAATAAAATTGGGTTTGTCAATAAGTAATATTTTGGAGTTGATCTGGATCACATGAGAACATACTATTCTTCATTACTTTTTCAGATCGCTTCTCTAATTCTTTCAGAGGCTCTGAGTGATAAAAGCAAATTTCCCTTTTTCCACCCATTGCTCCCCAAAGAAGGATTCCACTACCCAGCAATCGTCCTGCTGCTCCTCCATTTCAGATGGACTCTGATTGGCCTCTTTGCTTCAGACACAGAGAATGGAGATAATTTCATGAGGACTTTCCCTCCGATGCTTGTCAGGAATGGAATTTGTGTGATTATATCGCAATGATTCACAACAACTAAACATACATTCCCCCTCAGGGAGGCCCTCTCTAAGTGGAGACAAGTCAACATCTTTGTCCACTTCATAGAATTTGTTGTCATCTTGGACAGAATTATTCCTTTCCATGTAGCACTTCTGCATTTTCCAAGACCCATTGAAGGGAAAGTCTGGATCCTGACAAATTTTGCAGGGTTTACAATAAAAAAGCACATACTTCTCAAATACATCCACAGTATTTGGAACTTTGGTTTTCTGTCAAAAAAATGGGCAAGGGATGCTGCCTTTAAACCTTCTTTCTTTGTGGAAGATCAGTTTCAAGATCATTATTTTCGCTGTTCCCTTTACAAGCACGTCTTTTCTTTCAAAGGCCACAGAAGATGCACCCAGAAAGCCCCACTGGAGACCCAGGAGAAAAGGAACAGGAAACAGATGGCAAGTGACCCCCATTTATACAGTATCATTCAGACTCTGTCACAGGCCATGAACGCCGCTTATTCCTCCAGATCGAGGAGGGGAAGGAAGGAGGGAGAAAAGAGTTTGGGGGTTCCAAGACTGCAGCCGTGGCAGGTATGGGGGTCCCAATAGGGATCCATTAATCTGAGATCCTTTGGAGAAGGAACCCAAAGGAGAAGGAGGGGAACATCTCAAATTTCTTGTGCTGCAGAAGGTCAAGATATTTGCACCATCTAGTTGCTCCTGTCTGACACTCCAGAATAACAGGGAGCAGATCTGAAGTTTCCATCCAGCCTCTGTTGGAAGAAATATAATTCTGGGTTCAGTTCCAAGTGGGGAAGAAAGACGCTAGAAACATGGTGACTGCTTGGAAGATGGTTTTATGGTGGATAGGAGTACATGCCTTGGTTGAGGAAAGAAGGGCTGAGATGCTGAGAGTGAAATTGTTTCATGCCCTCTGTTGGGATTTGAATTTGAGCTTGTATTCTGATCGGTGGTCAGACTCCTATGGGGCCATGCAGGGGTACCTCTGTAAGCTGTCCTGAGTCCCAGGCTTGGTTGAGCCCGGCTGGATGGTGATGTAATGAAAGGGCTTTGGGCAATTCCTATATAGCTTTAGCTGGAGTAGATCTTGTTATGTAAAATAAAGTGGCCAAGGCCAGAGTAATGATCCATTAGCAAAGGTGAGAAGGGGGCTGAGTTTCAGCCTCTCTGAGTTTCTACTTTTCTTTTAAGGGGAAATATTCTGCCCTTTTAGTATATCCTAATATATTTCATTGTCCTAGGAGAGCAGAGGATTTTAACTCCCAACACCTCTTTCAGTCATTGGAAGAGGGTTGAATCCTCCCTTGTCCAACTGAGATATTTGCAAGTTGGAGAAGCTGCTCTCATAATCTCCTCTTTGTCTTCTCTCAAGACTCAGTTTCAGGTTGCAGTCAAGTACGATTTTGAGATTTTTTTCATATACATGTATTCATGTACAAATAATTCAAGATGGCAAATGTCTCCAACACAGGGTGTGGCCAACCAGGGGTGACCACTGGTTCACTCGAGCCAGTGAGACCCGGTTAAATGCCACCTCTGCATGAACTGCTGTTCGAGTGGCCCCTTGTCCACAGGGTCCCAGTCTCAGCTCAGGTGCCCTTTCTTTGTATTGGTGCCTGAAACGGCTCTGGGAACTCTGTTGCAGCTCTCAGAGATTAATTCCTTTTGGACTTTTGGATAGTTATTCGATATAAATATCTCCTTGCTCTAAAGGCTGCTCAAATAAACATTCTTGGGAAGAGCAGCCCAATCTTGTTCGATTTCCAGATCTTTGAGACCTTCTTTGAGTTCACTAAGTGCACTAACTCATCCCCCATCATTAAAAGACCATCCCTGGAGAAGCCATGGAGGTTGAGTACCAATGAGTCTTTGTGTGTTCATTTTCCCCACAACAACAACCTTGTGAGTTGAGTTGGGATGAGAGACTGGCCCCAAATCCCCCAGCCTGCTTCATGACCAAGGCGGGTCTTGAACTCACAGCCTCTTGCTTTCTACTTCAGGGGCTTAATCAGCAGAGCAATTTGGCTCCCTTAAGGCCCTGTCACACTGCCCGATGGATGCAAAAGGTTTGTAAAAAGGACACAGTGGAGGAGAAAAATGTTCCATCCATTGTTATCCGCTCTCAAAAGGGGCAAAAGGAGAAGGCGGAGCTACGTATCGGTGTTACAGCTGCGATCTCGGGGCTCTGAGATCTCAGCTGATATTTTTGCCTCTGGTCGGTTCTAACGGACCTAAACCGTCCCGTAGAGA
>BLBF01000335.1:694061-713375 GCA_015471245.1 Laticauda colubrina
CTAACTATGATTCATAGTTATTATTTCACCTAAACCAGTTAGGGTAAGCAATGTTATCCCTAACACCACTGATGCCACCGACGCCACCGATGCCACCCACGCTAGTCCCCACCTAGCTGCAGACCAGACAGCCCCACTACACTGCTCCTTCCTCCACCCCACAGCCAAACCCAGTCTCAGTACATCTGTCGTCGGTATTGGGACTGACACCTCAAAGCATGGTGGAAGGAGCTCTCAAGATCACGGGGCTGAGCCAGCTGTCTGAGAGCTTCCTCAATACACCATCACCTGTTGTCCTCTCGGGGCCAGGCACCCCAGTGGAGCTTCAGACCAGCACTCCAGCAGCAGCCACCTCCACAGCACCTGGACCCTTCACCTCTGAGACTGGGCACACCTCCGAGTGACTGATAAGAGTGCCAGAGGCTGGGTGGCTACCTGTAGACTTTATTTGGACACTTGACTTGGGTCATTTTTCTTTTAAAGCTTGTTATTAATAAAGTTTATCTTTGCTTCACACACTTGCCTCATTTATTTTTTTCAATAAAGTCTTGGTCGAATCTTTTAGAAATGGTTTAAGCCTTTGCATGCTTGTGGGATGGGTAAGGATAGCAGTGGGATGGGCAGGGATACCTTTGGGATGGGTAAGGATAGCAGTGGGATGGGCAGGGATACCTTTGGGATGGGTTAAGATAGCTGTGGGATGGGCAGGGATACGTTTGGGATGGGTTAAGATAGCTGTGGGATGGGCAGGGATACCTTTGGGATGGGTTAAGATAGCTGTGGGATAGATAAACCTCCAGTGCAAGCATAGTGGGAGTGTATGGTCTACCCTCCCAGGTGCCACACCTAAGGCCCTTCATTATCAATACTAATGTAATCATTGATCCACACATGTCAACATAAACACAACTCTTTATTAAATGCCCTGTTCATTGTAGGCCCACCCAACATACATGGCCCAATCTCATCCATGTGATGAGACAGGCTGAAGGAAGCATCCATTAATCATCTACCATCCTGTCTTGCCACTCCACTGCTCCAGCTGGGGAGTTGCACCAGTGTCTCAGGAGGTTGCGCTGCTTCTTCCCTTCCCGTGAGGCTCTGTTGG
The DNA here is from genome assembly GCA_015471245.1 of Laticauda colubrina. Classification (NCBI taxonomy): domain Eukaryota; kingdom Metazoa; phylum Chordata; class Lepidosauria; order Squamata; family Elapidae; genus Laticauda; species Laticauda colubrina. Next base: position 695,170 of record BLBF01000335.1, read on the forward strand.
GGCCTTGAACATCCTCAGTGTCTATCAGGTTTTGCCCTTGCCTCCCTTCCCCAGGCTCCATGTCCCCATTGCCTTGTTGGAGGTCCACGAGCCTGTTCTGCAAGACTGGGTAGCGGGTGCGCATGAGATTGTGCAGGATGCAGCAAGCTTCCACGATCCTCCTCACGGTCTCTGGGCGATGCTGCATGGTGGTGAGAAGTACCCGGAACCTGTTGGCCGGGATGACAAAGGCGTTCTCCACCACTCACCTTGCCCAGGACAGCCTGTAGTTGAAGATACTCTCTTCATGGGTCAGGAGTCTGGAAGTGTATGGGTTCATGAAGTAGGTTCTGAGAGAGAAGGCGTCATCCCCCATGATGAAGTAGGACACATCTTGCATGTCGTTGGGCAGGGGGTCTGGATCTGGGAAGCCCATATTGAGGTTGCCTTCTAGCCCCTCCTTGAGATGATTGGCGTTGTATACCTGGGCATCTGAAGATGAGCCGTTGCCTGAAGCATCGATGTACATGAACTTGTAGTCAGCATCGACCATGGCGAAGAGGATGATGCTGAAGAAGCCCTTGTAGTTGAAATAAGTGGACCCCGACTTGGCTGGCGCTTTTCAGGCCACGTGCTTGCCATCTATGGCTCCAACGGTGTGGGGGAAGTTCCACCTCTGATATCACTGCTCTGCAACTTTCTTCCATCCTTCTTCAGTGGAGGGGCACTGGAGGAGCTCCTCCAGGTATTCTTCGATGATAGCCTGCACCACTTCTCTGACCACAATGCTGATGGTGTTGTGTGGCACCCTCCAGCCGTACTGCATGCTCCTGTAGGTGGTTCTTGAGGGCAGGTGGCGCAGAGTCAGTGCCACCTTGAGCCCAGGGTCCAGGCTGGGCCGGAAGTTGGTGCTCTGCTTGGTCAACCTGGGTGTCAGCCACTCCACAACTTCGTCAAACATGGCTGGAGGCATCCTCATAAAGTTCTGGAATGCACAAGGGTCTTCATTCCTCAGCTCCACCATCAGCTTGTTGTACAGTCCGTACTCTGCTCTTCTCCCGATCCATCTTCGGACCCAGACGCTTCTTGGCCACCTCCTTTTCTTCCCGTAGTAGAGTTCACAGAGCCTGTAGATGGCTTCGCACTGTTGCAGAACGATGGTGGCTACCAAAAGGACTGTGTTACGATGCAAGGTGGACATGACTGGATGCTGTGGAAGAGCAAGAGGCAGATGAAGGCTGCAGAGGTCTGCACAGCAGGGCTGCTGGTCTGAAAGTGAGATCCAGGTGAATTGCTCCCCCTTTTTATAGGCAATATAGGTTTTCCCCTATATGTCCTTTTGCATCCTCTAGGCATCCTCTAGACATCCTTAATATCCGAGATAGGTCCCCTCTGCGAACGTTTTTTCCATTTTAAATGCTTTCTTTGCGAACTGCATCCGCTTTCATCCTTTCTCCGTCCATGATACTAATGCTGCGTGTCCATTCCGTGTCCGTTCCGCTTCCTTCCTGTGTCCACTTTCTGCTGAAGCAGATTTGAGTTGTGCGGATGTACAGCGGATGCCTAGTAGATGTAACGGATGAGTAACGGATGCCGACGGATGCAGAACGGATGTCCCCCACATGCCTAGCGGATGCAGAACGGATGTGTTGGATACATTTTCCACTCAGAAAGTTTTGAGCAGCTCAAAACTTTTTGAGCAGATGTAATGTCAATAGACGGATGCTGGACGGATAGAGAGGAAGCAAAACGGAGGCAGTGAGTACAGAACAGAAGCATCGCGTTAACCAACGGATGGCAAGCGTTTTCTCCGTTTTACATCCTCTTTCCATCCATTGGTGCAGTGTGACAGGGGCTTTACATACTTATCAAGCTTGGCACAATCCTTCATACAGTGCATCATTAATGTTCTTATATGAGATTCTATAATTTATCAAATCCTAAAACCCAGATATTTCTCTACTGCTTTTTTGTCATACTGTTGTTTCTAAGAGGAAATCATAAATATTGTTCTAGAAAGTTGGTAATGTTTTAAACAACATAAAAGTATATTTGCCTGGGAATTGTGATAAATCTTTTATCATAGCAATTTATCAACCCTATTATATTTATGACAACATAGAAAAATTGATAAATTGTGACAAAATGTTATATCTTCCCACTTTCATGACAAAGATTAAAAAAACTGAAAACTGTTTGAGTACCATTTTTAAATGAGTTTTTATCCACTTAATTATCATACCATCCACCCCTCACTTAACTGGGTTTCTGATCACATCATAAAATTGTTTGTTACTCTTTCCTGAGATCAAGTTATATCAGCATATTTCCATAATGAATTTAGGAAATGAAATAATATGTGAGGATGACTTGCTCAGAGCACATAAGTTACACCTCCCCCTTTCCCACCATCCATTTAGAAAGGGCAGTGATAGGAGGGAAAGTCTTTTGTGGGGTGGAGGAGAGATTCTGCCTGGGGAAGAACCAGATCAGAGGAGGAAACCTACAGCTGCATTAAAAAATATATATTTGGCCGGAAATTTGGCCATATGAATGTTTCTTGGCCGTGAAATTGAAATTTTGGCCAAATACCAGTTTTCAATACAATCTATTTGCATGAAAATGACTGTCAGATCGTCTGAAAAAGGCAACCTGCCTGCTGCTGCTGCGGAGCAGTGCAAAGCGGAGCAGAAGCTGGTTGGAGATTCGCTGGCAGGCACCCGGTGAAGCTGGAGCTCCAGGCTTTCTGCTGCCACTGTTGCTGGAAGCGTGGGGAGGGTGGGGGGGAAGTGTGCACTATGCCTTTAATGCCTGGGTACAGAGTAGGGAAGGGAAACTCTAGGCGTGGTTAAAGTTCAGCTCATGGAGCTGATCAGCGCTGGCTGCAGTTTAGCAGAATTGGAAATGTGAAAACAAGAAGCTGGCTCGTTGGTTCTTCCTCCTTTCTTTTTTTTCTTCTCTCTCTTTCTTTCTTGTCCTCTCCCTCCCCTTCTCTCTTTCTCCTTCCCTCTCTCTCCCTCTTTCTCTCTTCCCCTCTCACTCACACACCTCCAAGCCACAAACCTGACAAATCGGTGTTTCCGATAACCAACCTTTTGCTTTCAAGGAGTTCATCAATCTTCTTTCTTCTGTTGTTCAACTATATTTTGTAAAAATCTATATTGTCGAGATATGATCGACAATTTTTTGTGAATTTTTTTCCTTCACTTATAACATAGTGGAAGCACCTCTTTTCCAAATGAAGCATGTCTGTAAATTAGACAACTACAGAAGGAAGATTCAAATGTGAAAAAGCATCTGGGATGTTCCGTCCGGAAAGAAGCACATGAGACCAGGTTCCAAACAACAACTCTTTATTTCAAACTGCTAAGTAAAGGAACAGAACATAGTCCAAGCCACGGCAGCCCTTTATATAGTGACTAGCCTGCTAGCTTGTGGCCAATGACAGTTATTTAATTCTTCCTGCCATTTGGCGGCTTCCCAGATTGGTTCTTAATCAACCAATCTGTAAGTGGCCTTTTCGGCCAGTCAGAATGAGGGACTTGGAACCTACCAAGTTCCATACAGAACACCCCTCCCCCTTTAGTTCAGTCCAACGTGGGTGACGTAGTCGCGCAGGGAGGTGGGGCTTTTCCGAGTTCTAGTTGACCTGCGCGGCTCAGTCTTGCTTTGGTCTTCAAGTGGTTCGGACGGGATCGCTGCTTCTCTCGACCTTCTCCATGGAACCTCCTGGAAGGGTGAGTCAGCCATGCCGCTCCTGCCTGAGTCTCTCGGGCCGTTTGAGATGGCTCCACCTCTCCCTCCTGGTTTGGCTGGGTTGGTTGAGCTGTCCTGGCTGCCACCTTCCAGGAAGGCCTCACTTTGCTCTCCTGCTCCCGGACTTTTTTCTTGGGGTTCATCTAACCATAAGTGCTTTTTTTGTCTGGTTAGATTGTCATTTTGAAGAGATTGTTGTCTTGTTATGGGAGGTTCGTCTCTCCCCTTTTTATTTATTTGTACTTCCCCCTCCTCCTTGGTTTTTTCATCGGAATTTATTATTTTTGGTTCTGCAGCAGTTTTTCTTTCGAGATTTTGGGAACAAAGCTGGTCTATGTGCCACTTCCATTCCCTCCCATCGTCTAGCGTTACTTAGTAGGACTGGGGGCCTGTGACTTGTGTGACGGTGGCTGGCAGCTATAGAGGGTCCCCGGTAAGGTTCTTGGCATAGACTAGGTCACCGATTTCGAAGATACGGTATTTGCTGGAGGAGTCGGGGGGCTTGTCCCATGTGTAGGTGGGGTGTAACCTGTCCAGGTAGGACTGTAGTTACCTATCAATTAATAGTTCAGCCGGGCTTTTATTTGTAGTGCTACTAGAGGTGATATGTTGCAAGGTTAGGAGTCGGTTGAGTTTGTCTTGTACGTCCCCCTTGTCCATTCTCTCTAGGCCCTCCTTTGTATACCTAACCATGCATTCATCCCTGCCATTCGCAGCCAGATGAGCCGGTGCAATTAAGGCATGATGGATACCCTGGGCAAGCAGGTATTGTTTGAACTGCAAGGCAGTAAACTGAGGCCCATTGTCCAAAAACAGTACATCTGGTAGCCCATGCATCACAAACAGTTTGTCGAGTTGTTTCATGACAGCCTCGGTGGTTGTGGAAGCCATGAGGATAATTTCCAACCAGTTTGAATGTGCATCAACCACAATCAAAAAGGTGTTCTCCTTTGTTGGTCCAGCGAAGTCAATGTGCACCCTAGACTATGGACCCTGGGGAGTTTCCCAGTATCTTACTGGTGCTTGTGGGGGGGTAGGCCTCGCTTTCTGACAGGCATGGCATGTTGCAACCCAGCATTCAATGTCTTTGTCCAGCCCTGGCCACCAGACATAACTCCTGGCCAGGGCTTTCATCTTAACTATGCCCGGGTGACCCTCATGCAACATGCCTAGGACGATTTCTTGTGGGCTGCTTGGGATTACCACCTGTAATAAGATGCACCCCTTTTTGATAGACAGCTCGGTCTGTCTGGTATGGAAAGGTTTAAAAGTCTCAGTTTTTTTTTTTCCTCCGGCCAACCTTTACCTACCCAATTCAGCATTCACACTGTCAAAGGGTCTTTGGCTGTGGCTCTCGCGATGTCAGTTAATAGGTCTGTCAGCCTTCAAGATCTTCTACTATCACTTTGCATCTTTCAGCTGTCATAAGAAATGGGGGGAGTGGGGGAGTGGGATGAATCTGGAAAGTGAGCTGGAGGTGTTACATTTTTCTGTTGTGTAAATGAAGGGGGGGGGAAGCTTACATCAGAGTTAAGTTTCTGTTTCTCGCTTAGCTTTCTTTTCTCTGCACAACTGCAACCCGTTATCAAAGTATGCCAAGGTCAATGGACAGAGGCCTCATCATCACCTGAAGATTCTCACATGATCATATTCACAATTTCTAATTGGAAGTTTCATTTGAACTGTTGGGGGTGGGAACACTTCCATCACTTTGTATATGTGATTTATGGGCCTAATTCCTCAGAATCAGAATTCTCTGGTTGCTACCACTTCACTTTCAGTAAAAGATAACTTTTCTCTAAATCAAAGAGTCTAAGTATTTCTTTCTTGGATTTTGAATGGAGCACCGCCTGACATTATTCTGAATCTCACTCTACCAGCCCACCCGGAGAAAACACACAATTTTCTTCCGAGGGGGCTTGAACATCATGTCATCTTCAACTAGTGACCAGGAATATCTGGGAGCCATTGGAGAGCAAGATTCTTTGCTGGTACAGGAAGCCCAATCGCTAGCAGAGCTCAATCTGGAAGAGGATCCAGCTGTGAAGCCCAGATGGTCGGAGGTGGTTGGCTGGGAAAATCCGGAGAAGGACCCCCCCCACCCGGGATCACCATCACCCATCAGCGTGGAAAAGAGGAGCCATGGCAAGAGAAGGAAAAGAGAGAACTCTCACTGAATCAAGCCAGGAGACTCCTTGATGAAGCCTTTGAACAACTCCAAGCTGCACAAAGGTATGAAGGGGAAGGGGAAGTAGCCCCAGCTAGAAGAAGCAGAGCAGTCCCCTCTCCCATAAATCAACCCAATCCAGCAGCAGCCCCGGGGCCCTCAGTGGGAGGTGTAATTCCAAGAACACGTAGAGCTCCTAGTCTGCCTCTATTAGAAGTAAGATACGGGGGAGATCCCAAAACCTTGGGATTTTTCCAAGCCCAAGTTTGGAGCTAAATGGAAGAATACGGGGAGGATTTTCCCTCAGAAGCAGCCAAAGCGAGATGTGTTAAAAGGGCTCTGGAGGGAACAGCTGCAGAGTGGATGGTGACCCTGCATAATGATAATGCTCCCCAGTTGATGAATTATAACTTGTTCATGACTGCACTGTGAGCTAGATTTGAGGATCCATTGGCAGAGTGCAAGGCCCGGATCAGGATGAAGACCATAAATCAGGGGCAGAGGTCAGTGGCTGACTACACCAAGAATTTAGACAGTTAGCTGGTCATATCCGAGGCTGGTCCCAGGAAGCCCTGACAGAAGCATTTAAAGATGGTTTAAATGAAGATGTGTACCAGAGATGTATTGCTAGAAGAGACCCAAATGACCTGCAGATGTAGTACTTGTTGGCAGAAGAAGTGGAAATTGATTTAACCCGAGGCAGATAGTGGGGAGGTTCTGGGTGGAGCAAACCTTTCCCCCCCATCCTCAAGAGACTCCCAAACCTCAGAGGGGAGGATTGACGGCAAGACCCAACCCCTTTGCCTGTTTTCGATGCAGGAAGGAAGGTCACTGGGCTGTAAACTGCAAAGTCAAGCTGGAACCAAAGGGGGCACCAAAGGAAGGGAAGAAATCTGAAAAATCCCCAGCGAAGCCTCGCAAAGCAGCACTAAAATTGAAAGAGACGGCAGAGGCCACCCCTCCCATGGAAGAAGAGTCAAACACCCTGGTTACCCCTGAGGAGGAGGATTTCGACTCAGAAGACGACTTCCTGGTATGTCCAAGCATGGGCCCTATGACCATTCCGGTGAAGTTGAGGGTACCCAATTCAGGGGTCGAAGGGGAAATGCTAGCCCTATTAGATTCTGGGTGCACAAGGTGTATAATCAACATGGAAGTAGTGGAGAAAATGGAATTAAAACTAAAACCTTTAAAGGTGCCCATTTCCTTTGCCGAATTAGATGGATCAGTGGCTGGAGGTTGCCCTGTATGCTTTATCACGGAACCTATAGAAATGATCATGGGAAACCATGATGAGACTCTGTGCTTTATTGAGGTCACTAGGATGGAGCAACCATTAATACTGGGATTGCCCTGGCTCCAGAAATGGAACCCCCAGGTTAATTGGAGAAAGGGGTTGTTGCGCATACGCACCAAGCAGCGACTGGGAAATGAGGGGAAGTCTCAGCCGAAGTTTCAGATTCTGATGGAAATAGCTTCCACAGGTACCGAACCCATGAAAGGGGAGGATAAAATTCCCAAAGAGTATTGGGATTTAAAGGAAGTGTTCAGTTAGAAGGACTCGGATGAGCTCCCGCCTCACCGGTCAGCAGACTTTGCTATTGAAATTTTGCCGGGGGTGAAGCTCCCGAAACTGAAGTTGTACTCAATGACACCACGGGAATTAGAGAAGCTAAGACTGTTTATAGATAAAAATCTGGAACATGGTTTCATCCAACCTGCAAGGCCCCAGGTAGCAGCCACCGTGTTGTTCCGTGAAAAGAAAGATGGCTCCAAACACTTGGTGGTGGATTACAGAAATTTGAACGTCATTTCTGTGGAAAATCCCTTGCCTTTGATGAAGGACATGTTGGCCCACCTAGCCAAGGGGAAGATTTTCACTAAGTTGGATTTGAGAGAAGCATACTACCGAATTCGAATTAAGGAAGGGGATGAGTGGAAGACCGCTTTCAACTGCCCGATGGGTTGCTTCCAATTCAACGTTTTTCCTTTTGGTTTACAAGGGGCCCCAGCTGTATTCATGCAGATGATCAATCAGGTGTTACATGAACATTTATACAGGGGGGTCCTGGTTTATCTTGGTGACATCCTTATCTACACGGAAAGTCTGGATGAACAGGTGAAACTGGTGCGGTCGGTTCTACAAGAACTGTGTGCCACTAAGTTGTACGCTAAATTATCCAAGTGTGAATTCCATCAAGAGAAAATTGACTATTTGGGATATCGCATTTGAGCTGAGGGCATAGGAATGGATCCAGAGAAAGTGCATGCCGTATTGGAATGGGCTCCACCACATACCAGAAAACAACTTCAAAGCTTCTTGGGATTAGCAAATTTTTACCGGCAATTTATCCCGACTTTTGCTAAGATAGCAATGCCCATCACAAATCTCTTAAAAACAAAAGGGGAGGTGAAGCCAAGGCCAAGTAAGCCGTTGGAGTGGTCCATGGAGTGCCAAGCAGATTTTGAAAAGCTAAAATGACTGTTTTCTGCAGAACCAGTACTAAAGCACCCGGATATGGAGGCTCCTTTCATGATCCAAGCCGATGCGAGTGATGTGGCTGTTGGAGCGGTGTTACTTCAAATCAACGAGAAAGGGATCTTACAGCCTTGTGCGTATACCTCCCGTAAACTATCTGAAACCAAGAGAAGATGGATCATCTGGGAAAAAGAAGCTTTTGAAGTTCGGTGGGCCCTACTGACCTGGAGACATTTCCTGGAAGGTGCAAAGCATCCATTTGAGGTATGGACTGATCATAAAAACTTGGAAGCCTTAAAAATGCCTCGGAAGCTGTCCCCTAAACAAGTTCGCTGGGCCCAGTATTTCAAGCGGTTCAATTTCTCATTGAAGTACATTCCAGGAAAGAAGAACTTCATGGTGGATGCTCTCTCTAGACTAGCCCAACATAATAGTATTCGCCAGGAGATGATAAGTCCAATTGTTTTGACCAACCATCTAGCCGCCCCAATGATCACCAGAACCCAAAAGAAAAAACAAGAAGTGGATTTATTGAATGACTTAACCGAACAACTAAAAGAAACTTTAAAACTTGATAATTGGTTCTTGGCTCATTCGAATGACTATACAGTTACAGATGGTTTGGCTTGGGTGGGGACCAAGTTGTATGTGCCACAAGTGATGAGAGGCCAAATACTACAACAAGCACATGATTCTAAAGCAGCTGGTCACTTTGGATTTGTGAAAACCTTACACCTGGTTAAGCGGCAATTCTGGTGGCCTACTTTGAAGAAGGACATTGAAGCTTATGTAGCTAGCTGTCCCATCTGTGCTTCGGCAAAGAGACCTCCTGGTAAGCCAGCAGGGTTGCTACAAAATGTAGCTAAACCAAAAGCCCTCTGGAAGGAAATCTCTATGGACTTTATAGTAGAATTACCCAAAAGCAGTGGAAACATGGTTATTTGGGTGGTAACTGATTTGTTTTCCAAACAGGTACATTGTATACCTTGTTCCAAAATTCCATCTGCTAAGACAAAACTATTTATTTCACATAACTATAGGTTACATGGCGTTCTGGAACGCATAATCTCTGACAGAGGGGTCCAATTTACCTCAAACCTTTGGAAAGAGTTCCTGAAGTTGATAGGCTCCACCCAGGGCTTAAGCTCTGCCCACCACCGCCAAACCAATGGGGCCTGTGAGAGAACTTAAGCCCATGTCACACTGCCCAACGGATGCAAAAAGGACACAGCGGATGAGCAAAATGTTCCATCCGTTGTTTTCCGCTCTCAAAAGGGGCAAAAATTTGCATAACCGGAGCGGATAACACGGACGCATGGAGGACACAGGGCGGATGCAAAGCGGATGCGGAATGGAAGCCCAACGGACGGAAGTGAGCTGGAGGTGTTACATTTTTCTGTTGTGTAAATGAAGGGGAGGGAAGCATACATCAGAGTTAGGTTTCTATTTCTCGCTTAGCTTTCTTTTCTCTGCGCAACTGCAACCCGTTATCAAAGTATGCCAAGGTCAACGGACAGAGGCATCATCATCACCTGAAGATGTCCACATGATCATATTCACAATTTCTAATTGGAAGTTTCATTTGAGTGGGAACACTTCCATCACTTTGTATATGTGATTTACGCGCCTAATTCCTGAGATTCAGAATTCTCTGGTTGCTACCACTTCACTTTCAGTAAAAGATAACTTTTCTCTAAATCAAAGAGTCTAAGTATTTCTTTCTTGAATTTTGAATGGAGCACCGCCTGACAAGGTCCTTCATACCTTGGAAGGCTCTCTGTTCCCGGTGGCCCCCATGTCCAAGCAGTTTTTTTTTATCTAGCAGTTGATGTAGGGGTTCTGCTATTGTCACCTTATGGGGTAGAAACAAATTGTAAAAATTTATGAGGCCTAGGAACGCCTGGAGATCGTTTTTTTTTTTTTTTGGTCTGGGAGCGTCTTTGATAGCCTTCACCTTCTTTTTGGGTGAATGCCTGACTCATCGATACCCCAAAAATTCGACCTGGTTAGTGGCCAGTTCACATTTTTCCTTCTTAACTTTTAGGCCTGATTTTCTAAAGTGAGTTAAGAGTTCTTTTAACCTGGTCTCTCGCTGGCTGGCGTTTTTTGCTGAAACCAGTACATCGTTGAAGTATGGAATGACACCTTTGATTCCGTTTAGTAGGCGTTCCATGAGGCTTTGGAAAATGCCGTTGGCAATCCTAACACCGAATTGGAGGTGGTTACATTTGAATGCCCCTCTATGCATTACTATCATTTGTGCCTCTGCTGTTATTGGATCAACGGGTAGCTGCTGATAAGTTTGTGCTAGATCAAATTTTGCAAATATTTTTCCTCCCCTTAGTGAGTGCAATAAATGTTGCACTACTGGCACTGGGTATGCTCTTTGTTGGAGCGCGTGGTTCAGGGTTGTCTTATAGTCCCCACAGATACGCACTGACCCATCTGGCTTTACCGGTGTGATGATAGGGGTTTCCCACTTGGCGTGGTCGATTGGTTCTAAAACCCCTTGTGCTATCAACTTATTCAGCTGTTTGTCAATTTTTGGTTTAAGCATGAATGGAATGTGTCTGGCCTGTAAATGAATGGGGGCTATTTTCAGGTCTAGGCTAAATGAAAGTGGTGTCCCCTGGTACTTGCCTAGAGTCCCGTCAAATACATCTTGGAATTCTTGGAGTAGGTTCTCCTCCCAGTTGGTAGTAGTGATGCGGTTGATCCCAGTCAACCCGATCCCTAGAGGCGCGAACCATTCAATTCCTAGCAGACTAGGGCGGTCACGGTTGATGATAGTCAGAGGCAAGACTTTGGTGTGTTGTTTAAATTCAACTAAAAAATGTCCAAGGCCAACTACTGGGATTCGATTTCCCTGATAGTCTTTTAGCACAAGTTTTTGTTTCTTTAGTTCTTTCTACTTGATGTTCGGAATTAGGTGCCAGATAGTATTCCAGGATACCATCGATAGGAACGACCCTGAGTTGACCTCCATTTCACAGGGTCTCCCCTCGATGCTCACCTCTATCCGAACCTTCTTTCCGCTTTCCACCCTGGCATTATTGAAGGTGACTGTCTGATGCATTTCTTCTCTATCACTGGTTCATTTATTGCGGTTCAATCAGTTGCCGGCTTGTCTGTCATTGTGTCTGGGGGAGGTGCTGCCACGTCTTTTTGGACTATAGCTCTTTTTGTTGCAGCAGAACCTGTTGGAGTGCCCCCTTTTATTACAACCCCGGCATATTGCATCGAGGAACCTGCATTCAGACCGCGGATGATTGCCTCCACAGACCGCACATTGAAATTCCCGCCGATTCTTCCTCTTTTTGCACCATTTTCTATCTGAATAGAGTCTATGGACATCTTCATCATTGTCTTCGGTGTCACTCTGGGTTTCGATGTCCTCGTGGTGGGTTGTCGCTTTGGGCTGTTTCTTTCCTCCCTCTGCCTTCTTTTCCCTGGTTTGGGTCGGCAGGTCTGGAACTGCGTTCATTTGCTGCATTGTGGCTGCTGACTTTTTCGCTGCTTTGGCAGCGGTTGCCTCAGCAATGGCCTCAGCCATGGTTATGTTTGGCCTGTTGAGAAGTTTGGTCTGAAGGATAGAGTCTTTCAGGCCGAGGACTACACGGTCTCTCATAGCCTCGTCCATGTTTTGAAACTCACATGCTCCTCCAATGTGTCTCAAGGCTGCCACAAAGTCTGCTATGGTTTCATCCTTCTTCTGGTCCCTTTTGTAAAATTCGTGTCTTTTGATTAGATTGGAGACTACCAGTGTGTAGTGTGTTCGGAGCGGTTGGTTCAGGTCGGACCAGGTCATCTGCTTGACATCTCTGGGTTTCGCCAGTGCCTTCGCCATTTTAAATATAGCTGGTCCGCAGTGTGTAAAGAAGACAGCCCTCTTCCATTGATCTGAGATTTCTTCCATCTCGTTGCTTTCTAAGAACATAGGAAAGCGATCGATGTATGATTCCCAATCCTCTACATCTGGATTGAAGGGTGCGGGCGTTGCGTTGTTACCAGCCATCTCTTTTCGCTCGGTTCAGATCACTGCATGCTTCGGTCTCTGCTTCTACGACGATCCCACCCTCGTTGCCAGTGTTCCGTCCGGAAAGAAGCATGTGAGACTGGGTTCCAAACAACAACTCTTTATTTCAAACCTCTAGGAAAAAAAACAGAACATAGCCCAAGCCGTGGCAGCCCTTTATATAGGGGCTAGCCTGCCGGCTTGTGGCCAATGACAGTTATTTAATTCTTCCTGCCGTTTGGCGGCTTCCCGGATTGGTTCATAATCAACCAATCTGTAAGTGGCCTTTTTGGCCAATCAGAATGAAGTACTTGGAACCTACCAAGTTCCATACAGAACATGGGATAAGAAACAACGTTTTCTGCTTTTAAAATTGCTGCATGTTCCCATTCTAATTCCATCCATTCCAGGAGAAGAATGAGTTTGTGAATATTTCGTACTTTAAACTCTACATGGACCCAAATGGAGAATTAGCAGCAGATCTACCCATTTGGAGCAACTTGGTTCTTCCCAGGGATGATCCCAGGAGAGAGATTCTGGCATATTTTGAATGACAGAGACTTTCTGTCAAGCAAGAAGTTCTTTCACGGCTAAAGTTGCTCAACAAGGTAGGAGAAATTTTGGAGTCTTTCCTCTGTTTTCCAAAGCCTGAGGTCCCATTTCAAGAGGGCTGATGCTATTCCCCAAAGGTGGTTGACCTTCACCGAGAATTGAATCTGGGCAGTAGAAACTGGATTTTTTCCCTCAGGCTGTTGGGAGGCTTCAATATTGTTCCATTTTGTGGACCACATACAATTAAGGGTCTCCATCAAAGGTGTGAGAAACCCACAAGGGCTGGGGAATGTGTCGCTAGTAGCTTCTGGTTGTTTGTTCCTTGTGCCCAGAATAGGCTTGGACAGTATCGAATGGGATTGAATTGTGAGTGGACGGAGGTCCTTTTGGCCCCATTGGAGGAAAGAAGCTTCCTCTTATCCTGCTTTGGGAAAAGTGTCCCCTGAAGGGGCAGGTCCATAATCTAGGAAACTCCTAAGGAGGCCAGACCTGGCCAGAGCTGTCCATGCCTCCCTTTCACCCTCCCTGGGATGGAGCAATGGGCCTTCTGCTCCTAGGAAGCAGCTCCAAGGCTTTCAGTTCATCTGAAATTATCAAGATTGTTCTGATATCACACCTTAAAATTATGGGTGTGAGAAGAGGGGAGAAATGCGTGTCAATGGGGTCATAAGAAGGAACCGACTGGTTGTCACTTCATGCTGAAATCTTTTCTCAGTTCCATCCAGGGGTGGGATTCAAACTTTGTAACAACCGGTTCTGTGGGCGTGGCTTAATTTGTGGATGTGGCTTGGTCACGTGACTGGATGGGCATGTCTTGTTGGACATATGACTGGGTGGGCATGACCAGGTGGCCATGTGACTGGCAAACCAAATACAAGTGGACCTCACTTAATGGCCAATTGCTTAGCAAATATTCTAATTTATGACTGACCTCCCCAGAGCTCCTTGATCTGTTTTTGGAGTTTTGACAGCCATGCAGGTGCACACACACACACAAATACACACAGAGAGCCTTCTAACCCTGCTATTCTTTGATTCTGTAAGGATCTCCTGCTGGAGCAGGGGGTTGGACTAGAAGACCTCTGAGATCCCTTGCAGGCCAGCTCTAGATTGTTGTGTTGTTTCAAAGAGTCTTCTGAAGCCAGGGTTTGTGTCCTTCCTTCCTCTCCTTTTTTTCTCTCTCCCTCCTTCCATGTATTTATCTATCCATTCATATATCTCATTCACTTTCTCTTCCCTCTGTCTCTTCCTTTCTTTTTCTTTCTTTGTCCCTTCCTTCCATCTATCTCTTTCTTTGTCTATCCCTTTTCTTCCTTTTGCTTCCTTTCTCTCTTTTCTTTCTATTTCTTTCTCTCTTCTTTCTTGTCTCTCTCTTCCACTCTCATTCCCTCTTTTTGTCTCTTTCCTTCTCTTTTTCTCTCTCTTTCCCCCCTCTCTGTATCTCTCTGTATCTCTCTCTCATTCTGCCTCTTTCCCTATCTTCCCCTCCCCCTCTTTTGTGTGTGTGTGTGTGTGTGTGTGTGTGTTTGTGTAAAACAGAGGCATGGATAAGTCTGACCAGGTCTGGTCTCTTCATGAACCTCTTCACAATGACGGTGGGGGATAGTGAATCAGCCAGGTCCTCACCGCTGGCAGGGTCCAGCAGCTGCATAAATCCCAGCTAATCCCATGTGGAGAGGCTCCTGTTCTCCTGCTGCTGGGAAAGCAAGAGAGTCTTTCTCAGCACAGCGAAAAGTTTGCAACTTCCCCTCCAATTGGGAAACGGGCAGCTCTGGGCAGCAGAGAAGTAGATCACTTGAATCCTGTTTCTCTCTTGCCCAGGCCTGTGCTGGGAAAGACTCTCTTGCTCTCTCAGCAGGAGGAGAACTCGAGACTCTCCACATGTCTCCACAGCACAGCAAAGTATAGCTCGGGTCCCCACCAGTCTGCACCGCAGCTGCTGGGCCTTCCCTGCTGAAGGTTAGGGCTGGGGGATGGTGGGAGCAAAAGGCAAGTGGGGTGGGTGGGTAAAGGTGACTGACAGTGGCAGGTAGGCGACTGGGCCCCGGAGCTTGCAGAGCCTCACTCACCCAGGGAGATCAGGCAGGGCCACAGCAGAAGGCATGCAGCAATGGCTGGCCTGGTGAGTGGGCAAAAGCAGGCTGAGGTGATGCCGTGCATGTGCGATAAGGACTGATTGGGTGTAGAGGGGAGGGGCGGGCAGAGAGGGGTGGGGTCAGCCAGTGTTGTGAGTTGCCGGTTCCCCAAACTGGTGCAGAATCATAAAAACCAGTTCTATAGAACTGGACAGAACCAGTAGAATCTGACCCCGGTTCCATCTCTCCAGACTTTTCTATTCAATAAAGTCCTCTT
Source organism: Laticauda colubrina (assembly GCA_015471245.1). NCBI lineage: Eukaryota > Metazoa > Chordata > Lepidosauria > Squamata > Elapidae > Laticauda > Laticauda colubrina. The sequence continues at coordinate 710,470 of BLBF01000335.1, forward strand.
TTTTTTGATAATGTGAGATGCCACAAGCAAAAGAGAAGAATGAAAGGAAGAATCTTACAAAAGTTATATGTCCAACCATTTGGAAATAGTGAGAGATTTTGTATTTGCTTAAGTGAAGACCAGACGCTAATATCTAATATCTTGTCTAATAGCCATTTTTACCTCCATTTTCCATGGACGGAGAGTCCTAACACAATTCCTTTGGCAATCTTATTTTTCTTCTGCTCAGTCCTTTTCTCAATCTGAATGTGTGGAAAGTTGTCGTCCTGGACTTGCCAACAGGGCTCGAGAAGGAGAGCCAGTTTGCTGCTACGACTGCATTCCTTGTCCGGAGGGTACCTTCTCCACTCAGAAAGGTGGGTGACACTACAGGAAAGGAAGGCCTGGTGGAACTAAATCCATCCAGAGCATTGTCATCAAAGTGTGAATTAAAACACACTTTGAAGCTTAATTGATTTCTGGTTTATTTCCAACATGCCTTATTTCTTATAAATATAGAAGAGCAAAAAGACTGAAGGAAGGGCTGGATAAAGAGTGGTGGCAATGGAAGATTGGGCTAACTTTACTACTGCCAGAGAAATATTTCTCCTTTTTAGCTGGGATATGTACTTCCTTCCACATTTACTTCTCTAGGAACACCTGAGTATCTTGAAACATGAGGAATTTTTTCAGGTCCACCTCCAGGAAGGAGGATTTCAATGCAGTCTACATGGGCTCCCTTTGAAGAACACTGAAAAGGTATTGCTGATATACCAGATGCATAGTGTGGTGGCATGGATAGTTATGCCTGTATCTGGCTGAACCCGTTTCACCTCTGCTCCATTTCAAATTATTTGCAGCAGTCACTTGATCCGCCAGCCTCCTCTGAGGCAAGTATGACAAGAATTGTCACCTGACAGGTAAGTTGCTCTAGAAAGATTAATTGATTCGTTATTTACCTCGAGTAATGGAGGTTCCTATCAATGTTCTGAACATTATAAAGGAAATCTTCCAAGTCCGAAGCCTTCCCTCAGTTTCATAACCTATCAAAAATATTTCATCGCTACATTTTTTTAAAAAGTGATACACTTATTTTCTTTCTCTGGAAATATTAAGAAATCCATCCTAGAAAATGCTCCTGATAATCACTTGTTCCCAAAGAATGTACCATATATCTTGAAATGCAAAGGACAAAGAAATATTGAGTTTCTTCTTTCCTCAGATACAAAAAAATGCACCAAGTGTCTGGATGATCAATACCCAAATAAGGAAAGAATCCAATGTATCCCCAAAGTTATAACCTTCCTGTCTTATGAAGAACTTCTGGGCATCATCATGGTCTCTTTTGCCCTATTCTTGTTCCTAACCACAGGCCTTGTCTTAATCATCTTCATTAAATACCGAGAAACTCCCCTTGTCAAAGCCAACAACCGGGACCTTTCCTACATCCTCCTGGTCTCCCTCTTACTGTGCTTCTTTTCTTCTTCTCTCTTCATTGGTCAACCAAGGAAAGCCACCTGCCTTCTACGACAAATGGTCTTCAGCATCATCTTCTCAGTTGCCATTTCTTCTCTCTTGGCCAAAACCGTCATGGTGGTGCTGGCCTTCCTGGCCACAAAACCAAGAAACCGAACAAAGAGATGGTTGGGGAAGAGCTAACTCCATCATCCTTTCTTGTTCTGCTGCCCAAATTATCATCTGCTCCATCTGGCTGGGAGTTTCTCCCCCCTTCCCTGACTCTGACCTCCACTCCCAGCCTGGAGAGGTCATCCTGCAATATAACGAAGGGGCCGTTGTCATGTTCTACATCACCCTCAGCTACATGGGCTTCCTGGCTGCCACCTGCTTCATGGTGGCTTTCCTGGCCAGGAATCTACCTGGGGCCTTCAACGAAGCCAAGCTGATCACCTTCAGCATGCTGGTCTTCTGCAGTGTCTGGGTGACTTCTGTGCCCACCTACCTGAGCACCAAAGGGAAACACATGGTGGCTGTGCAGGTCTTCTCCATCCTAGCCTCCAGTGTTGGACTACTGAGCTGCATCTTCATCCCCAAGTGTTACTTTATCCTTCTGAGGCCAGAGCTGAACACAAAGGAGCATCTCACAGCCAGAACAAATGTAAAAATATGAGATATAATGTCATTATGATAGTGGAAGAATTGTGAATGTTTGTTTTATTTGATTTTCATTTAGATAGTATGCAGGAGTCAAAGAAAATTATATCAAAATGTTTCAATTGTTGAATGACTGGAATTCTTGTAGTTCCCTCCCCTTTCAATAAATATAGCTAAAGAGACCTCTGTAAAATTCAGAGGAATTCAGCTGTTCATCAACAGATACTGAACATGACACTCTATAAAAAATGATTGATGTACTTGTTTCTACTGATAGCAGCTAAACATGTGGGTGGGTGCTGAGAGAATGAGTAGGAAAAGAGGTCAGAAGGAATCTGTGGGAACCAAATACCAGCCTGGTTGCCTGATCCTCTCCCTAAAATGCTAGAATGATATGAAATTCCATGTTTGACTGGCTCTCAGCTGAGAATGGAAACCGTCATCCCTCTTATATGAGTCTTTCTAGATTTCCTGATAAAGCCCTATTTGCAAAAAGAATTCAGCAGAACAGCTGTCTGGGATTTCAGTTTGGGATTTTTTTTTTTTTTGTATGTAATTCACAGACAAAAAACGTAAATAAAAAAATAAAGTGTCTAAACAAAATTTCCACTGTATGTTTTTTTCTTTCTTCAATCAGAGAAATAAAATAGCCATTTTCAGGCCCTTTAATTTTCCACTCTACAGTTTGTATCTAAAGCATTTCTATCCTCCTCCTCCAAGCTTGTTTTGTCTGTGAAGGGCTGGAAAAGATGTCCAGAGAAAGGGGACCTTGGGACTCTTCCCAGGAGGAGGTTGCAGGGATCCTGTCTCAAGGC
>BLBF01000335.1:741764-752243 GCA_015471245.1 Laticauda colubrina
TATATATATATATATATATATATATATATATATATATATATATATAGATGTACAGAATATATAACTATAAATATACAGAATATCTATGAATATGCAGAATATATGTTTAGAAAAAACAAAAAAATATGTAAATGAGCATACAGAGAATGTGTGTGTGTGAGACTGCACATGTGTGACTAAATACAACTGTACAGAATGTTTACAGGCATATTAAATATAAATATAAATGCACAGAGAATTTGTACAGAATATATCATATATTATCAGAGGGAATATCAGTGTGTATGGGTATTGTGTGTTTTGTGTGTATTGCCTTTATGATGCGATTTCCATACCAGACTGAGATGGTTAGGATGGTCTTGATTGCACAATGGTAGAAATTGATCAGGATAGCTGAGGAAAGGTGGTTCTTCCTCAGTAATCTCGGGAAGTGGAGGCACTGGTGAGCTTTATTCATCAGGCTGGTGGTGTTAATCTGCCAGGACAGTCCACAGAGAGGTGGGTCTGCAGGAAATTGAAACTGGAGACACGTTCTCCCATTCTCCCGTTTATATATATATGTGTTTATTTATGTGTGTGACCACTCTTCTTCCTGAAGTCCACAATGACTCTTTGGTCTTGTTGGGGTTGTAGGTTTAAGTGCTACAGGGCAGACCTGAATGAACCTTATGCAGCACTGAAGGTTTGTGACCTGGTCAATGATGCAGCTGTCTTGAGACAGGATCCCTGCAACCTCCTCCTGGGAAGAGTCCCAAGGTCCCCTTTCTCTGGACATCTTCTCCAGCCCTTTACAGACAAGACAAGCTTGGAGGAGGAGCAGAGAAATGCTTCAGGTACAAACTATAGAGTGGGAAATAAGAGGGCCTGAAAACTGCTATTTTATTTTTCTGGTGGATGAAAGAAAAAAAATATACAGTGGAAATTTGTTTATACCACTTTATACTTTTATTTACTTTTTTTTTTTTGCTGTACATACCAAAATAAAAGCAATCCCAAACTGAAATCCCAGACAGCTGTTCTGCTGAATTCTTTCTGAAAAGGAGGCTGTATCAGGAAATCAGGAAAGACTTATGTAAGAGGGATGAAGATTTGCCTCCTCAGCTGAGAGCCAGTCAAACATGGCATTTCACATCATTCTGGCATTTTTTGGGATAAGATCAGTCAACCAGGCTGGTTTTTGGTTCCCACAGCTTCCACCTGACCTCTTTTCCTACTCATTCTCTCACACCCACCCACACATTTAGCTGCTATCAGTAGAAACAAGTATATCAATCGTTTTTTTTATAAGGTGTCATGTTCAGTAGATGTTGCTGAACACCTGAATTCCTTTGAATTTTACAGAGGTCTCTTTAGCAATATTTATTGAAAGGGGAGGGAACTACAAGAATTCGAATCATTCAGCAATTCCCCATTTTGAAACATACGATATCATTTTCTTTGACTCCTGCATACCATCTAAATGGAAATCAAATAAAAAAAATATTCAGAATTCTTCCACTTTCATAATGATGTTATATCTCAAGTTTTTACATTTGTTCTGGCTGTGAGATGCTATTTTGAGTTCAGCTCTGGCTTCAGAATTATAATATAGCACTTGGGGATGAAGATGCAAGCCCAGCAGACCAGCACTAGAGGCCAGGAGGGAGAAGACCTGCACAGCCACCATGTTTCCCTTTGGTGCTCAGGAAGGTGGGCATAAAAGTTACCCAGATATGGCAGAAGACCAGCATGCTGAAGGTGATCAGCTTGGCTTCGTTGAAGGCCCCAGGCAGATTCCTGGCCAGGAAAGCCACTGTGAAGCAGATGGCAGCCAGGAAGCCCATGCAGCTGAGGGTGACATAGAACAGGATAACAGCCCCTTTGGTTCTTTGCAGAATGATCTCTCCAGATTGGGAGTGGAAGTCAGAGTCAGGGAAGGGGGCCGAAACTCCCAGCCATATGGAGCAGATGATAATTCGGGCAGCAGAAGAAGACAGGATGATGGAGTTGGCCAAGCTCTTCCCCAACCATCTCTTTGCTTGGTTTCCTGGTTTTGTGGCCAGGAAGGCCAGAACCACCATGATGGTTTTGGCCAAGAGAGAAGAAAGAGCAACTGAGAAGACGTTACTGAAGACCGTTTGTCGGAGAAGGCAAGTGGCTTTCCTTGGTTGACCAATGAAGAGAGAAGAAGGCAAGAAGCAAAGCAGGAGGGAGACCAGGAGGATGTAGGAGAGGTCCCGGTTGTTGGCTTTGACAAGGGGAGTTTCTTGGTATTTAATGAAGATGATTAAAACAAGGCTTGTGGTTAGGAACAAGAATAGGGCAAAAGAGATGGGATGATGCCCAGATGTTCTTCATAAGACAGCAAGGTTATAACTTTGGGGATACATTGGACTCTTTCTTTATTTGGGTATTGATCATCTGGACACTTGATGCATTTTTCTGTATCTGAGGAAAGAAAAAACTCAATATTTCTTTGTCCTTTGCATTTCAAGATATATTGTACATTCTTTGGGAAGAAGTGATTATCAGGAGCATTTTCTAGGATGGATTTCTTTATATCTCCAGAGACAGAAAATAAGTGTATAATTTTTAAAAAAAATATAGCTGTGAAATATTTTTGATAGTTTATGGAATTGAGGGAAGGTTTGGACCTGAAAGATTTCCTTTGTAATGTTCAGAACATTGATAGGAACCTGCATTACTAAAGGTAAATAATGAATCAATTAATCTTTCTAGAGAAATGTACCTGCCAGATGGCAGTTCTTGTTTACTTGCCTTGGGGAGGCTGGCGGATCAAGTGACTGCTGCAAATAATTTGGAATGGAGTTGTGCACCATTGGAGTAGTGGTGATATGGGTGCAGCCACATACAGGGATAACTGTCCATGCCACCACATTGTGCATCTTGTATATCAGAAATACCTTTTCAGTTTTCCTTAAAGGGAACCCATGTAGATTGCATTGCAATGCTCCTGTCAGGAGGTGGACCTTAAAGAATTCCTCACATTTCAAGGAACTCAGATGTTCCTAGAGAAGTAAATGTGGAAGGAAGGATGCATCCAAGCTAAAAAGAAGAAATATTTTCTCTGGCAGGAGTAAAACTTGTCCTATCTGCAACAGCCACCTCTCTCTATCCAGCCCTTCCTTCACAGTCTTTTTGCTCTTGTGTTCATATAAGAAATGGGGCATTTTGGAAATAAACCAGAAATCAATTAAGCTTCAAAGTGTTTTTTAATTCACACTTTCATTACAATGCTCTGGATGGATCCAGTTCCACCAAGCCTTCCTTTCCTCTGGTGTCACCCACCTTTCTGAGTGGAGAAGGTCCCCTCTGGATAAGGAATGCAGTCATAACAGCAAACTGGCTCTCCTTGAGCCCTCTCGGCAAATCCAGGATGACAACTTTCCACGCATTCATGTTGAGGAAAGGACTGAGCAGAAAAAAAAAAAAAAAGATTGAGGCTCTGCTGGCTCTGGGGTCCATTTGCCTACCTGCCACTGCAGGTCACCTTTACCACCCCCCAACCCACTTGCCTTTTGCTGCTGCCACCTGCTGCCCTTACCCCCAAGAGATAAGGCCAAGCAGCTGTGGTGAATCCAGGCGGGGGGCAAGATGCAGATTGATGGGGACCAGAGCTACATTTTGCTGTACTGGAAGACATGTGGAGAGACTCATGTTCTCCTTCTGCTGGAAGAGCAAGAGAGTCTTTCCCGGCACAGCTCCAGGCGGCAGAGAGAAACAGGATTCAAGCTGGCTGCTTCTCTGCCACCCAGAGCCACCCATTTCCCTATTGGAGGGGAAGATGCAAACTTTTCACTGTGCCTGGAAAGACTCTCTTGCCTTCCCAGCAGCAGGAGAACACAAGCCTCTCCACCTGTCCTCCAGTACAGTGAAATGTAGGTGGGATTCACTGCAGCTGCCTGGCCCTGCCGGTGGGGGTAGAGGTGTGTGGGGGGCCAACCAGTGAGCATGACCCATTTGCCTGCCATCCCTTCCCTCTCCCACCCACAGCCCCTTCATTGGATCCAGAACAATCACCCTTGGTTGGCCCTGCCATGCCCGCCTGGTTGCACCCGTGTCGGCAACAGGTGTTGTCATTTTGAAGTTGAGGAAGGAGGTGGAGAGTCCTGCAGTGGCCGGCACAGGAGCACCACTGAGAATCGGGGAAGTGGCCTAGTGGTCTGAGCTGCTGTTCAGTGGTGGGCGATGGGAAAGAGGGATTACCAGGGGGAGCCATCCTCTTCATGCTGAATTGGGACCATTGGGATAGTCCTAGGAATTGGGTGAGTCGAGCTGCAGCTCCTTGCCTTCTTAGCTCAGGGAATGGCTATTTTCTGCAGAAGGAGGACTGTAGGGGGGGAGGACTACCTGAGGAATTCCTCCAATGTCTTCGCCAGATTATTTGAACATTTACAAGTGAGAGCAGCTAAAGGTACTGCTGTCACATGTCAGCCCATGCCTCACCCTGGGGCTCTGTAAAGACAACACCGAAGAAGTGGGCGGTCAGGTGAACCTGTGGTGCAATGCTCACTTCGATCTCAGCCAATCCAGGTCGTCCGACCGCAAGGCCCCTCAGGAGCTGCCATTCCCAGGCTTCTACTCACCTGTGCTTGGTTGCCATCTCTTCATCTTGATGAAGCAGCTGGCCCTACCCCTCACCCTCCCCTCCCTCACCTGGCCTGAGAAGGTAAGGGCGACAGTGGGGGACAGTGAAGCAGCTGGGTTCCTAACTTCCCCTCTCTCTCCCACTCTGTATGTCTCTCTATGAGTGTGCGTGTGTGTGTCTCCCTCAAAGCCGCAGCTGCGTCAAACCAGCAAGCTCTCCTTGGCGCTCTTCATTACTTCTTTCATTTCTTTTTTTTTGAAATCCAGACTGACTGAACAAAGATCGCCAGACCTTTGGGTGACCATTCTCCTCCTCCTCTTCCTCCTCTCACAACCAGCAGTTGTGGCGGGGCCGGGAGGGTGCACATGCATGGGGAGATGTTCCTCAAGCAAATTCCAAAGCACAGCAAAACCGGGTACGGGGCGGGTGGCAGCTCACTTGAGCAGCAAGCATCTCCCCACACCAGTGCACCCTCTTGGCCTCACCATGGCCACCGGGCATGAGAGGAGGAGGAGGGTCACCCAAAGGGATGCTTCCACTGCGGTCCTGGCTTCCGGTTTGAGTTCCTTTGGCGACCGACCAAAATCTGCAATCATGCACATGCCGCCGGAGTGCCCCAAGCCCACTGGTTTTGGGGCTAAGCCACCCCATAGAGGTGGTGAAGAGGGGAGAGACTGCCATCAGGGTTGAGGAGAGCTTCATCTCTCCTCCTCAGCTGGCCATTACTCCCTTTCCCAAAGGCAGTTGTAGCAGTGGTCAGAAATGGCCATCTCAAAGAAGGAGTTGATTGGAATAGAATGTGCAGGAGGAAGATAAGAAGAGAAAGTTTTGGTTTACCAGGTTAAATTGAAAAAGCAACAACGTAAGGTACTCTGGAATTTAAACTATAAAAAATAACATTGTTCCCAAAGAAGATTTTGTAGCAGCGAAGGAGAGAGGGAAGGGAAAGGATTTGTTTTTTTTCCCCTTCCTTATACTGACAGCTAAGAGACTTAAGCAAGAAATTTTAAAAAAAAAACGCTTTGACATTAAAAGGCATTTAAGCTGAAAATGAAATGTCAAAGAAAATAAAATGTCAAATAGAGATTTCTGGATACTTAAAAGCTTTTTAAAGCAGGAAAGGAGAGAAAAAGAATAAAAGGGCAGGATCAGGAAAAATGGAGGAGACTGCCTGGAACTAAAAGGAATTTACAGTGAAACCTTACAAGATTCCTAGATACATTTTAATTGAAACTTGGCAACAAAATAATAGAACCCCAGGAAGAGAAAGTGGAAAAAAGAAGCAAGAAGAAACAGCTTTGATTATTTGGATTACTTGGTGATTTTTGGATTTTTGGCTATTGCATTGAAATGACTAAACTCAATCGGGTGGTTGTTTTAAAGCGTTTAAAATGGCATCACTCTTAGAAGAACTGAAAATGGAACTTTAAAAATGGAAAGAAGATGCACAAGAAGGGAGAATTTTTTTTGGCTTTGTCTTTCAATTCTTAGAAATGGAGATCTGGAATTACGAGAAACAACAAGAAACACTTGCAGTACAAGAAGATTGGGACAAAGAAGCAGCCATCTTTAATGATCAAGTAATTTTTGGGGGGAGAAAAAAGGAAAGAGGGGAAAGAGAGTGAAAAGTTTAAGATTTGAAAAAACAACCAAAAAGAAGAATGATAATTTAAAAAATAAGTAGAATATTAGAAAGCAACAGAAGAGGGGATTACAGAAGAGAGAATTAGAAATAGAGAGACAAGGGGGTAAAAAGGGGAGGGAGAAGAAGAGTGGGAAGAAGGAAAGGAAAAGAACTGATAAAAGCAAAAACAAGATATAGAGAAACAGGAAAAAGGATTGAAAGTATAAGCCTGTTTAGAGATAATGGGTGAAAATTTAATCATAAAAGGGATTCTGCAAAGGTACATAAGTTTGTATGTTATATTACAAATAGAAATAATTTTTAGAAAATATGATTAAAATGATGGATAAAATATTTATTGTAATGTAGAGGAATGTTTGTTAAAAATAAATGAAATAAAGTGAATGAGAGAATTAAATTAGGAAAGGATGGGAACACTTTAATTGTTGTTAATGATTTATAAAAATATAAGTGAAGAGAAATATAGGAAAAAGAAAATAATTAATTATGGGAAGTTTATAAGTGTTCACAAGGAAGTATGATTTTCAATTGAAAAGAAATGTTAAAGATGTTAAGATTTTAATGAATATTAATGATAGAATTGAATTGGAATGGAATGAGTGCTTTATTTACATATATATATATAATTTCTTTAAGAATGTAGTGTGTATTTTAAGAATGTACCAAGCAGAATCTGATGAGAAGTTATGTATCATATCGAATGTTGTAATCTTAAAGGTATAAATCGAAGCTTAAATAAGAGTTAAATGGATAAAATTAAAAGATATAAAGGTTTCATACTCCAATTAGTAACTACAGGGGAAATTTGTTTTATGAGAAAATATAATATGAAATTGAAACAGGACAGACAAAAGTATAAATATAATGATTTGAATTGAGATGAGATAATCAAAATAAAGTTGAAAAAATTAAAAAAGGGGAAAAACTACATAGAAAATATAAAACAGTAATAAGATATGGAATAGAACCTGAATATGAGCATGAAATTGAGCTTGTGTCTTTATGAAGAAGTGTTAAGCTGGGACCATGCTATTTTCAAAAAAAGATATGTTAGTTGTACTGTGGTTTTTTTGTGAAAATCCAAATTTTTTTTTAAAAAAAAAAAGTACAGCAAAACCGGGTATGGAGTGGGTGGCTGCTCACTTGAGGAGTGAGTGTCTCCCCACACAAGTGCACCCTTCCAGCCTCTCCTCAGGCACTGGGCATGAGAGGAGGAGGAGGGTCACCTGAAAGGACGCTTCCACCGCAGTCTGGTGATTGTCTGGATTCCAAAAGAAGAAATGAAAGAAGTAGCGAAGAGTGCCAAGGAGAGCTTGCTGGCTTGGCCCAGCCGTGGCTTTGAGGGAGACATATACACACAAAGTGGGGGGAGAGAGAGGGGAAGGTCACTTTGCTATCCCCCACTGTCCCCCTGACCTTGCACTGCTCAATTTTGGGAACCATCTATGGTTTAGTATCTCCTTCAAACTGGTGAAAAATCCACAAGGGCTGGAGAATGTGTCACTAAGAGCTTCCGGTTTGTTTGCTCCTTGTGCCCAAACTAGCAAAGAACAAGGGAATTCTGTTTACCAGGGCCTGAATTCAGATGAATTTGAGTCATGTATGGGTGGAGATTCTTTTTTAAAAAAAAAAAATATTCAATTTTTCACATAAAAACAAAAAGCTCTTTTTGGTGGACGACATATTTCCAGATCATCACTTTTACATACAAATATGACAATAATTATACATTCATGCATGCATACTTAATTCTATTATTACCTTTTACATTCCAAACTTTCAGAAAAGAGAGAAACAAGCAAATTAATCCTAATCTCTTACATTAATCTCAATCCAAACATCCTTTCATTTCATTTCAATTATTTCAAATCTAATCCTTTAATATTTATTTTAAGAATAAAAATAACAATATACATTTGCCTAATAAAAAAATGAAAAGTTACCAATGTCTCTCCTTCCTTTTAATAGTCTACATTAGCTGATTAATTTAGATAGTTCTTTAATCTGTCATATTTTCTTTCCATCACATATTCTTTCTATAAATTCTAGATTAATATAAGTTTTAAAAGAAAAGAAAAAGAAACAAGCATAGGTTTCCCCCCTTTTCCTGCTTTGAGTGTGACACTTCAGTGGTTGAAATATACATTTATTCCCTCATCTTAATTTCCAATGAACCTTTATTTTTAAGTAGTTACAATAATAATCATTACATCTTTTCATTTGGATTCCGCAATATATTTTCCCCCTTAATTTTATTTCTAATTTCAAAAGAGTAAAAGGGAAAAATTGACTTTTTAATTCCTGGTCACTGATATCAACCTCATTTTTAAACATCTTCACATTCATTTCAATTATTACAATTTCTTCAATAGACCTTAACTTTTCTTTTAAAGATAAAAATAAAAATGTATATTCATCGAATAAAAGTTATCAGTATCTATCCCTCCTTTAATAATCTATATTACCCTCTTTTCTAAGTATTTTTTAATTGCAAGTATATTCTTATTACCCCTTGTCACCCTACAGAATCCCCTTTTTAATTCATCAGACATTATCTCTATAAAAACAATTTCTTTTCATCATTTTACAATTTCTGTGTTTCTTTATTTCCTGCACCTGTTTCTTACTGCCTCTCCTCCCCCTCATTTTCCCATATCTTTTCTCATTCCAGTTTATATCCCTCTCTTTCTTGATTCCTTGCTTTCCCCTTTTCTGCTGCACCTTTCTACCTCTCCTGATTTCACAGGTATTCCCCTTTTTGATTACCTTCTCAAACCTCAACTTTTTAGCCTTCTTTATTTCCCCTGGTCTTTGTAGTGTTCTTTGTATTAATTGAATTTTTAAGATGGTTTCTTCTTGAGCCTCCTCGTCCTCCTATGAAGTTCTTTCTTTTTGTTCTTCAATCGCTCTTTCCATTTCTTCTAACACAGAGCAAAGTGATTGTTCTCTTTCCTGTAGTAATTCTTTCATATTTTTAAGTTCCATTTTTAATTCCCAAAGAGATATCATCATTACACACTCTTTTTGTCCACAAAATGGCACTCTCTGTTATATAAAGTCTTCACCTTTTCCCCTTATTTTATTATTTAGAGTTTTTTGAACCTCAATATTCCAGAGCAGTCCAGTCTCCAATTTCTAAATTTTATTATTATTATTTTTTGACAATCTTAAGTCCAGCTTTATTTTATGCCTGTTTCTTTCCAAAGTATTTTAATCCAATTTAATTAAGTCTTTAGTTCTGGCTTCTTCCTTTCCTGGTTCAAAGTCCCGCTTAGCTGTCAAAATTATTTTCTTATTTTGTCCCTGTCCCTTTGTATTTTCGTCACTCACTTTTCTTTTCTTAAAAGTTAATTGTTACCTTAGTCCCGGGGTACTTTTTGTTTAGTTGTTTCACCCAATTGTCCCAGCTCAGATGTTATCCACCTCTTTCTTCACTCCTGCACAAATCTTAGTCCAGCTGAGTCCTCCTCTTCGGGGTGGTCATTTTGAATGACCACTTCAGTTGTCTTTGGGGGGAAAAAGACCAAACCCAGAAGGTGAGATGAGGCTCCCCTCAACCTGTCTGATAGCTTCCCCTTACTCCACCACCCCTCCAAGGCAGCTTCAGCCCTTAATTGCAATGATCAGGGCTCTCCAATGAAAGAGCACGGACCATAGCCGTGGACAGTCGCGATCTATGATCTGTCAGTGAGAAGGGCTCAATCCGGAAGTCGTGTGGAGGTCCTTTAGGTCCCAATTTGAAAGAAGCTTTGTCCTGCTTGGGGAAAATTGTCCCCTGAATGGGCAGGTTCATAGTTGGGGAGGTTCTTAAAAAGATCAGACCTGGTCAGACTTATCCGTGCCTCTCTTTTACACACACACACACACACACACACACACACACACACACACAGTGTGGGGGGAAAGGGGAAGATAGGGAGAGAAGCAGAGAGATACAGAGAGGGGGGAAAGATTGAGGGAAAGAGAGAGAGAAAAAGAGGGGGAAAGAGGAGAAGGCGGAGCTTCGTCTCGGTGCTACAGCTGAGATCTCGGGGCTCTGAGATCTCAGCTGATATTTTCGCCCCTGGTCGGTCCTAACGGACCTAAACCGTCCCATAGAGATGGGGATTGTGAAGGGCACAGTCCCAGGATCCCAGAGATATCGCAAATCTCTGGTTTGATCCGGGAGAAGCCCTTTTGCTGGTGGTGGAAAGGCAGCCTCCAAAGCTGCTGAAGTCGGGACAGCTCCGAAAAGAAAGTGGCTGGA
>BLBF01000335.1:752643-772505 GCA_015471245.1 Laticauda colubrina
TAACTCGGGATCAAACTGCCGTCCAAAAAGATATTTTATGTTTTTTACGTTTTGTGTTTTGTTGGTATATGTTTGTTTGCTAAAAATCAATAAAAAAAATTTCAAAAAAAAAAAAAAGAGGGGGAAAGAGAGAAGAAGTGGGAATGAGAGAGGAAGAGAGAGACAAGAAAGAAAAGAGAAAGAGAAAGAAAGAAAAGAGAAAGGAAGGAAAAGGAAGAAAAGGGATAGACAAAGAAAGTGAGAGATGGAAGGAAGGGACAAAGAAAGAAAAAAAGGAAGAGATGGAGGGAGGAAAAAGTGAACAAGATATATGGATGGATAGGAAAACACATGGAAGGAGGGAGAGAGAAAAAAAGGAGAGGAAGGAAAGACACAAAGCCTGGCTTCAGAAGACTCTTTGAAGGAACACAACAATCTAGGGCTGGCCTGCAAGGGATCTCTGAGATCATCTAGTCCAAGCCCCTGCTCCAGCAAGAGATCCTTACAGAATGAAAGAATAGCAGGGTTTGAAGGCTCTGTGTGTGTGTGTAAGTGTGTGTTTGTGTGTGTGTGTGTGTATGTGTATGGTTGTCAAAACTCCAAAAACAGGTCAAGGAGCTCTGGGGAGATCAGTCATAAATTCGAACACTTGCTAAGCAACTGACCATTAAGCGAGGACCACTCTTGTATTTGGTTTGCTAGTCACATGGCCACCAAGCCATGCCCATCTGGTCACGTGATCACCAACCCACATCCACAAATTAGGCCATGCCCACAGAACTGGTTGTTACAAAATTTGAATCCCGGATAGAAGTGAGAAAAGATTTCAACATTAAGGCTAGGTCACATCGGCCGACAGATGCAAAACGTATGTAAAAAGAGGACGAGCAAATTTTCCATCCGTTGTTATCCGCTCTAAAAAGTGCCCCAAATTTGCATAAACAGAGCGGACAACAATGGAAAGGAATGGACGTGGGGAGGACGTAGTGAGGATGTTAAGCGGATGCTCAACGGAAGCCTAGCGGATGGAAGCGGATGGAAGCAGATGACACATCCGCAGGGCTTCTGTGGGATAACAGCGAAAGTGGACGTGCAGCAGAAGGAGCGGATGCATCGCGGATGACACGGATGCATCACGGACACCTAGCGGATGCCTAGCGGATGCCTAGTGGATGCAAAGCATTCACTGTACATGCGGGGAGGATGAATCGCGTCAGCCCCGTGGATATAAAGGGAAGCAGCTCGCAAACAGGTCACCATTCAGAGGAAAGACCTGCTGCCAGACAAATCTTCAGCCAACAACCATGGGGAAGAAGAGGAAGCCTGTGCCTACTCCTGCCAACCCTGGCAAGAAGGACAGGGCCACCATCCCACCCCCTGGCGCTGACTCTGCTTCTGCTGCTGCTTCTGCTGCTGGTGCTGACTCTGCTGGTGCTGGTGCTTCTGCTGGTGCTGCTCCTGGTGCTGGTGCTTCTGCTGGTGCTGACTCTGCTGGTGCTGCTCCTGGTGCTGGTGCTTCTGCTGGTGCTGACTCTGCTGGTGCTGCTGCTGGTCCTGCTGGTGCTGCTGGTGCTGCTGGTGCTGCTGCTGCTGGTGGTGGTGGTGGTGGTGCTGCTGCTGCTGCTGGTGGTGGTGGTGGTGAGCCCCTAGAACCTCAAAGCCCTGCTGATGAGGGCCCAGAAGGCCCTGCCAGAGAGAGGAAGAGGCATTCGTGAGAAAAGGGGGAGAGGAGACAGTACTCCATTGCAGAGGAACATGAGAAGGAGGTGCTCAAATGGCTGAGGGAGAACGAGTACCACTGGAGGAAGGGACAAAGGCTCTATCGAGACACCAAGCGAAAGCAGGTGGCTTGGAGAGAGAAGGCAGAGAGCCTGGGCTACACTTCGGATGTCCTCCTGGGGTGGTGGAAGCACATGCACACCTGGTACGGGAAGCTGCATCTGAAGAAGTCTGGACAGGCCACGGTCAAGCTCACCAACTGGGAGACCTATGTCATGGCAAAGTGCAGCTTCCTGGAGGGTGAGGTCCGCCACCGAGGAGCAGCCCCTCTGTCTACCCTCACTCTCAGGCAGCCCACAGAGAGCCAGTCCACTTCTGGCCAAGAGTCAGCTCCTGTGTCCAGGCAGGTATCTTTGGAGCGCCCCACGATGAATACCCCCCCGAAAGCTGCACTCCCTGTGCTGGAACACATGGAGGACCCCCTGACGCAGATGGAGCAAGAAGAGGCTGCTGCCACCAGAGACCAACCCATACCCCCCCCCCAGCTCCACCTCCACAGAAAGCAGGCAGAGAGGCAGACCGGAGGGGCAGAGCCACACTGTCCTCTTGGAGATCAGGGACACCATCAAGAGCAGCGTAGATCTCCTCTCTCAGCTGGTACACTTTGAGATTCCATACTCTAACAGAAAGCCCTTTCTCACCTACGTGAACCAGACCTTCATGGAAATGCCCGAAGCCCAGTACCAGGTGATCAAGGAGAGGATCACAGGTCTTCTGCACCACCCTCCAGACCCAGCTGAACCTGCTCCAACCCACTCCAGGTCTGCTCCTCCACCCCAGGTGATGTCACAGCCCTTCCAAGGCTTTCAACAGCCCCTCACCTACCAAGGCTACAGCTACCAGGAGTTCCAGCAGCACAAACAGCCCTTCCCAGTCCAGGCACAGTTACATTGCAAACCACAGGTGCCACCGATGCCACCGATACCAGCGATGCCACAGACGCCACAGATTCCACCAATGCCACAGATGCCACTGACACCACAGATGCCACCGACGCCTCACCTTGCACACCTGCAGACAGACAGCCCCACTACACTCCTCCTTCCTCCACCCCACAGCCAAGCCCAGCCGCAGAACATCTGTCATCAGTCTTGGGACTGACATCCCATGTCCTGGAGGAAGGGCCTCTCAACATCACGGGACTGAGCCAGCTCTCTGAGAACTTCCTCGATACATCATCCCCTGTTATCCTCTCAGGGCCAGGCACCCCAATGGCACCTCAGACCAGCACTCCAGCCACTGCCACCTCCACAGTACCTGGACCCTTCACCCCTGATACCATGGACACACCTCAGAGTGACTGAGAAGTGTGCCAGAGACTGTGCTGTTACCTGTTGACTTTATCTTTGCTTGGGACACTTTTCTTGGTTCATTTTGCTTTTTTAATAAAGTCCTACAGTTTGTTATTAATAAAGGTTATCTTTGCTTCACACACTTGGTTCAGTTCTTTTACTAAATAAAGTCTTGGTGGAAAGTTTTAGAAATTGTTTAAGCCTTTGCATGCTTGTGGGATGGGAAAGGATAGCTGTGGGATGGGCAGGGATACCTGTGGGATGGGTATTAGCTGTGGGATGGGTAATAGCTGTGGGATGGGTAATAGCTGTGGGATGGGTAATAGCTGTGGGATAGATAAGCCTCCAGTGCAAGCATAGTGGGACTGTATGGTCCACCCTCCCAGCTGCCACACGTGTGGCCCTTTTTTATCAATAAGAATTTATTCATTGATCAACACATTTCAACATAAACACAACTCTTTATTAAATGCCCTGTTCATTGTAGGGCCACTCAACATACATGGCACAATCTCATCAGTGTGATGAGACAGGTTCAAGGAAGCATCCATTAAGCATCTATCATCCTGTCTTGCCACTCCACTGCTCCAGCTGGGGAGTTGCACCAGTGTCTCAGGAGGTTTCACTGCTTTTTCCCTTCACGTGAAGCTCTGTTGGGGCCTGGCACATCCACAGTGTCTATCAGGATTAGTCCTTGCCTCCATTCACCAGGCTCCATGTCCCCATTGCCTTGTTGGAGGTCCACAAGCCTGTTCTGCAACACTGGGTAGCGGGTGTGCATGAGATTGTGCAGGATGCACCAAGCTTCCACAATGTTCATCACAGTCTGTGGGTGATGCTGCATGGTGGTGAGAGGTACCTGGAACCTGTTGGCCAGGATGCAAAAGGCGTTCTCCACCACCCACCTTGCCCTGGACAGCCTGTAGTTGAAGATCCTCTCTTCACGGGTGAGGCATCTGGAACTGTCGGGCTTCATGAGGTAGGTTCTGAGGGAGAAGGCGTCATCCCCCACGATGAAGTAGGGCACACCTTGCGTATCATTGGGCAGGGGGTCTGGATCTGGGAAGCCCATGATGAGGTTGCATTCCAGCCCCTCCTTGAGGTGACTGGCATTGTATACCTGGGCATCTGAAGATGAGCCGTTGCTTGAAGCATCGATGTACGTGAACTTGTAGTCAGCATCGACCATGGCAAAGAGGATGATGCTGAAGAAGCCCTTGTAGTTGTGATAAGTGGACCCTGAGTTGGCTGGAGCTTTGCAGGCCACATGCTTGCCATCTATGGCTCCAACGGTGTGGGGGAAGTTCCACTTCTGATACCACTGCTCTGCAACTTTCTTCCAGCTTTCTTCAGTGGTGGGGCACTGGAGGAGCTCCTCCAGGTATCCTTCGATGATGACCTGCACCACTTCTCTGACCACAATGCTGATGGTGTTGTGTGGCACCCTCCAGGCGTACTGCATGTTCCTGTACGTGGTCCCGGAGGCCAGGTGGTGCAGAGTCAGTGCCACCTTCAGCCCAGGCTGGGAGGGAAGTTGGTGTTTGCCTTGGTCAACCTGGGTCTCGGCCGCTCCACAACTTCGTCAAACATGGCTGGTGGCATCCTCATGAAGTGCTGGAATGCACGAGTGTCTTCGTTCCTCACCTCCACCATCAGCTTGTCATACAATCCATACTCGGCTCTTCTTGCGATCCATCTTCAGATCCACACACTTCTTGGACGCTTCCTTTTCCTTGCGTAGAACAGGTGAAAGAGCCTGAGGAGGGCTTTGCACTGTTGTAGAATGATGGCGGCTCCCAAAAGGAGTGTGCGACGATCCATGGTGGATATGACTGATTGCTGTGGAAGAGCAAGAGCAAGACCAAGGCTGAAGAGGTCTGCACACCAGGGCTGCTGGACTGAAAGTGAGGTCCAGGTGATTTCCTCCCCCTTTTTATAGGAAATATAGGTTTTCTGCTAGGTGTCCTTCTGCATCCTCTAGACATCCTCCAGACATCCTAAATATCCGAGATACATCCCCTATACAAACGTTTTTTCTGTTTTAATGGTTTATATGCGAGCTGCATCCGCTTTCATCCTTTCTATGTCTGTGCTACCAATGCTGTGTGGACGTTCCTCGTCCGTTTTGCTTCCTCCTTCTTTCCGTTTTCCACTGGAGCTGATGCGAGTTGCGCGGATGCGCAGCGGATGCCGAGCGGAAACAGCGGACGTGTAACGGATGTAGAACATTTGTTCCCCGTATGTGTAGCGGATGTAGAATGGACACGGAGGAAAGTTCATCCGCTCAAAAGGTTTTGTGCAGGTCAAAACTTTTTGAGCAGATGAAATCTCAGTAGACGGATGCTGGAGGGATAGAACGTATGAATCACGCATGCAGTGGGTACAGAATGGATGCATCACGTTAACCAACGGATTTCAAGCATTTTTCTCCGTTTTACATCCTCTTTCCATCTGTTGGTGAAGTGTGACATGGGCTTAAAGTGATAACCAGTCGGTTCCTTCTCATGACCCCATTAACACGCATTTCTCCCCTCTTCTCACACCCAAAATTTTGAGGTGTGATATCAGAACAATCTTGAGAATTTCAGGTGAACTGAAAGCCTTGGAGCTGCTTCCTGGGAGCAGAAGGCCCATTGCTCCATCCCAGGGAGGGTGAAAGGGAGGCATGGAGAGCTCTGGCCAGCTCTGGCCTCCTTAAGACCCTCCCAGATGATGGACCTGCCCTTCAGGGGACACTTTTCCCCAAGCAGGATGAGAGGAAGCTTCTTTCCCCCAATGGGGCCAAAAGGACCTCCGTCCACTCACTTTTCAATCCCCTCTGATACAGTCCAAGCCTTGATTCAGGCCCCGGTCAGCAGAATTGCTGCCTTCATTGCTATTCTGGGCACAAGGAGCAAAGAACCAGTAGCTACTCGCGACACATTCCCCAGCCCTAGTGGGTTTCTCACGCATTTGATGGAGACCCTTAATTGTACATGGACCACAAAATGGGACAATATTGAAGCCTCCCAAGCAGCCTAAGGGGAAAAATCCGGTTTCTACTGTACAGATTCAATTGGTGAAGGTCACCCACCTTTGGAGAATAGCATCAGCCCTTTTGAAATGGGACCTCAGGCTTTGGAAAACAGAGGAAAGACATCAAAACATTTTTCTACCTTGTTGAGCACCTTTAGCCATAAAAGAACATCTTGCTTGATATAAAATCTCTGTCTTCCAAAATGTGCCAGAAACTCATCCCTGGGATGATTCCTGTGAAGAATGAACTAACCCAAAATGCCCAGATCTACCGCTACCTCTCCATTTGGGTCCATGTTGAGTTTATCGTCTGAAATATTGACAAACTCATTCTTCTCCAGTAAAGGATGGAACTAGAATGGGAACAATTTTAAAAGCAGAAAACTTTGTTCATTATCCCAGATGCTTTTTCACATTTGAATCTTTCTTCTGTAGTTGTCTAATTTACAGACATGCTTCATGAGCTAGGCCCACTTCACTGTAATGCTGCACTGACAGGATTTGGGGAGTCAGAAAGTACAAATCTCCCACCAACCCTTTTTTATGCAGCTGTAGGTTTCCTCCTCTTATCTGGTTCTTCCCCAGGCAGAATTTCTCCTCCACCCCCCAAAAGTCTTTCCCTCCTATCACTGCCCTTTCTAAATGGATTGTGGGAAAGGGGGGGATGTAACTTATGTGCTCTATGCAAGTCATCCTCACATATTATTTCATTTCTTAAATGCATTACGGAAATAGTGCTGATATAACTTGATCTCAGGAAAGAGTAACAAACAATTTTCTCATGTGATTTGGAACCCAGTTAAGTGAGGGGTAGATGGTATGATAATTAAGTGTATAAAACCTGATTTAAAAATGGTACTCAAACAATTTTTTGTTCTTTAATCTTTGTCATAAAAGTGGGAAGATACAACATTTTGTCATAATTCATCTATTTTTCTGTATTGTCATTAATATAATAGAGTTGATAAATTGCTGTCATACAAGATTTATTACAATTCTCAGGCAAATATACTTTGATCTTTTTACCAAATTTCCAGAAAAATATTTCTGATTTCCTCCTAGAAACAACTGTATTTTAGTCATACAGTTGTTTCTAGGAGGAAATCAGAAATATTTTCAGCAGTAGAAAAATATCTGGGTTTTAGGATTTGATAAACTATAGTATCTCAAATATGAACATTAATAATACACTGGATGAAGGATTGTGCCAAGATTGATAAGTATATAAGGGAATATAGAAGATCCCAAATTAGAAAGCAAGAGGCTGTGAGTTCAAGTCCCGCCTTGGTCATGGAGCAGGCTGGGGGATTTAGGGCCAGTCTCTCAGCCCACCTCAACTCATGGGGTTGTTGTGGGGAAAATGAACACACAACTACTCATTGGTACTCAGCCCCCTTACTCCTCATTTACTCCTACTCCAGGTAGAATATTTCAGGGAGAGCCCTGTGTCCCAAATGTAGCCCTAAGGAGGGAGGCTGGACTAGCCAAAATAAAAACAGATGCATAGATTTACATTTTTGCCCCTTGCTTAAAACTCCTCTTTTCCCCTACAGGTTTCAGTTCTTTCCTTTCAGAAGACAGCTTTGAACCAAGACCATCTTACAAGTTCGGGGCTATCTTACAAACCCTCCTGCATCTGGGTTTCTCCAGGGAAGGGCTTTTAATGATGGAGGA
The DNA here is from genome assembly GCA_015471245.1 of Laticauda colubrina. Classification (NCBI taxonomy): domain Eukaryota; kingdom Metazoa; phylum Chordata; class Lepidosauria; order Squamata; family Elapidae; genus Laticauda; species Laticauda colubrina. The sequence continues at coordinate 760,383 of BLBF01000335.1, forward strand.
TGAGTTAATGCACTTCGTGAACTCAAACAAGGTCTCAAAGATCTGGAAATCCAACAGGATGGGACTGCTCTTCCCAATAATGTTTATTTGAGAAGCCTTTAGAGCAAGGAGATATTTATATCGAATAACCCTGCCAAAAGTCCAAAGGGAATTAACCTCCGAGAGCTACAACAGAGTTTCCAGAGCCGTTTCAGGGGCCGATACAAAGAAAGAGGATATTTATATTGCCACATATTTGTAATTGACTCAGAACTAGGCAGACTCAAACTGCCCATTGACTGTCATTTATTTTTATTTTTCTTCATTATTATTATTATTTGTAATGCTGGTCTGTGACTGTAATAAAAATGGATGGGTTGAAGGAGGAAGCTGTGTTGGAGACATTTGCCATCTTGAGTTATTTGTAAATAAATACATGTTTATGAAAACATTCTCAAAATCATACTTGACTTCAACCTGAAACTGAATCTAGAGAGAAGACAAGGAGGAGTTTATGAGAGCAGCTTCTGCAACTTGCAAAATCTCTCAGTTGGACAAGGGGGGATTCAACCCTCTTCCAATGACTGAAAGGGGTGTTGGGAGTTAAAACCCTCCCCTCTCCTAGGAAAATGAAACAGTTTAGGATATACTAAAAGGACAGAATATTTTCCCTAAAAGAAAAGTAGAAACTCAGAGAGGCTGAAACTCAGCAGGGGTGGGTTTCTACCAATTCTCACTGGTTCTGCAGAACCAGTTGTTAATGTCACTGGTAGTTCTAAGAACCAGTAAAACTGACCCCTGCTTGGCCCCGTCCCTCTCCGCTGCTCTTACAGGCCAAAAACTGTTTTTTTTTCTGCGGATGCACGAAATCCCTTCCTAATTCTCCCCTACCCACCCCTCATTTTGCTGCACTGGCCTTCACCCCATCCGCTGCTCCAAAGTAAAACAAAAAAGTTTTTACAACACCCCCCCCCCCAGGTTTTTCTTAAGCCCATGTCACACTGCACCAACGGATGCAAAGAGGATGTAAAACAGAGAGAAACGCTTGCCATCTGTTGGTAAATGCGATGCATCTGTTGTGTACTCACTGCATGCGTGATTCATATGTTCCATCCATCGAGCATCCGTCTACTGAGATTTCATCTGCTCAAAAAGTTTTGAGCTGCACAAAACTTTTTTAGCGGATGAACTTTCCGCCGCGTACGTTCTATATCCGTGACACATACGGTGAACAAACATTCTACATCCGTCGTCATCCATTAAATGTCCACTGTATCTGCTCGGCCTTCGCTGTGCATCTGCGCAACTCGCATATGCTGCAGCGGAAAACAGAAAGAGGGAGGAAGCAAAAGAGACACGGAACGTCCGCACAGCGTTAGTAGCACGGACATAGAAAGGATGAAAGCAGATGCACCTAGCATATAAAGCATTAAAATGGACAAAACGTTTGTATATGGGAGGTATCTCGGATATTTAGGATGTCTGGAGGATGTCTGGAGGATGCAGAAGGACACCTAACGGAAAACTGATATTTCCTATAAAAAGGGGGAGGAAATCACCTGGACCTCACTTTCAGTCCAGCAGCCCTGGTGTGCAGACCTCTTCAGCCTTCTCTTGCTCTTCAACATCATCCATTGATCTCCACCATGGATCAACGCACACTCCTTTTGGTAGCCGCCATCATTCAACACCAGTACCAAGCCCTCTTCAGGCTCTCTCATCATTTGTATGGAAGGAAAAGGAGATGGCCAAGAAGTGTGTGGATCCGATGATGGATCGAGAGAAGAGCAGAGTACAGACTGTATGACAAGCTGATGGTGGAGCTGAGGAACGAAGACACTCGTGCATTCCAGAACTTCATGAGTATGCCACCAGCCATGTTTGATGAAGTTGTGGAGCGTCTGAGACCCAGGTTGACCAAGGCAAACACCAACTTCCATCCCAGCCTAGACCCTGGGCTGAAAGGTGCACTGACTCTGCGCCACCTGGCCTCTGAAACCACATACAGAAACATGCAGTATGCCTGGAGGGTGCCACACAACACCATCAGCATTGTGGTCAGAGAAGTGGTACAGGCCATCATTGAAGAACACGTGGAGGAGCTCCTCCAGTGTCCTACCACTAAACAAGGCTGGAGGAAAGTTGCAGAACAGTGGTATCAGAAGTGGAACTTCCCCCACACCGTTGGAGCCATAGATGGAAAGCACGTGGCCTGCAAAGTTCCAGCCGACTCAGGGTCCTCTTATCACAACTACAAGGGCTTCTTCAGCATCATCCTCTTTGCCATGGTCGAGCTGACTACAAGTTCATCTACATCGATGCTTCAGGCAACGGGTCAGCTTCAGATGCCCAGGTATACAATGCCAGTGACCTCAAGGATGGGCTGGAATGCAACCTCATCATGGGTTTCCCAGATCCAGACCCCCTTCCCAACGACACACAAGATGTGCCGTACTTCATCATGGGGGATGACACCTCCTCCCTCAGAACCTACCTCATGAAGCCCGACAGTTCCAGATGCCTCACCCGTGAAGAGAGCATCTTCAACTACAGGCTGTCCAGGGCAAGACGGGTGGTAGAGAATGCCTTTGGCATCCTGGCCAACAGGTTCCAGGTACTTCTCACCACCATGCAGCATCGCCCACAGACTGTGAGGAGCATCATGGAAGCTTGCTGCATCCGGCACAATCTCATGCGCACCCACTACCCAGTCTTGCACAACAGGCTTGTGGACCATCAACAAGGCAATGGGGACATGGAGCCTGGTGAATGGAGGCAAGGGCAAAACCTGATAGACACTGTGGATGTGCAAGGCCCCAACAGAGCTCCACATGAAGGGAAGAAGCAGCACAATCTCCTGAAACATTGGTGCAACTCCCCAGCTAGAGCAGTGGAGTGGCAAGACAGGATGATAGATGCTTAATGGATGCTTCCTTGAGCCTGTCTCATAACACTGATGAGATTGTGCCATGTAAGTTGAGTGGCCCTACAATGAACAGGGCATTTAATAAAGAGTTGTGTTTATGTTGAATTGTGTTGATCAATGAATAAATTGTTATTGATAAAAAAGGGCCATACGTGTGGCAGCTGGGAGGGTGGACCATACAGTCCCACTATGCTTGCACTGGAGGTTTATCCATCCCACAGCTATCCTTGCCCATCCCACAGCTATTATCCATCCCACAGCTGTCCTTGCCCATCCCACAGCTACTCAGTCACTCTGAGGCATGCTCATGGTCTCAGGTGTAAAGGGTGCAGGGGCTGTGGAGGTGGCAGTGGCTGGAGTGCTGGTCTGAGGCACCATTGGGGTGCCTGGCCCCGAGAGGACAACAGGAGATGGTGTGTGCAGGAAACTCTCAGAGAGCTGGCTCAGGCCTGTGAGATTGAGAGGCCCTTCATCAAGTACCCGGGATGTCAATCCCAACACTGATGACAGATATTCTGACAACGGGCTTGGCTGTGGGATGGAGGAAGGAGGAGTGTAGTGGGGCTGTCTGGTCTGCAGCTGGGTGAAGTGAGGTGCCTATGGCATCTGTGGTGTGTCTGTTCCTGGACCGGGAAGGGCTGCCTCTGTTGTGGGAAATCCTGGTAGTGGTAGCCTTGGTAGGAGAGGGGCTGTTGAAAGCCATGGAAGGGCTGTGACATCTCCTGAGTGGAGGAGCAGACCTGGAATGGGTCGGAGCATGTTCAGCTGGGCCTGGAGGGTGGTGCAGAAGACCTGTGATCTTCTCCTTCATCACCTGGTACTGGGCTTCAGGCATGTCCATGATGGTCTGGCTCACGTAGGTGAGGAAGGGCTTGCGGTTTGAGGATGGAATCTTGAAGTGTACCAGCTGGGAGAGAAGGTCTGCGCTGTTCTTGATTGTGTCCCTGATCTCCAAGAGGACAGTGTGGCTCTGTCCCTCCACTCTGCCTCTCTGCCTGCTTTCTGTGGAAGTGGAGCTGGGGGTGGATGTGGGTTAGTCTCTGGTGGATGCCGCTTCCTCTTGCTCCATCTGAGACAGGGGATCCTCCACATTCTCCGGCATGGGGGGTGCAGCTGTCGGGGGGGTGTTCTGTCGTGGGGCACTCCGAAGCCACCTGCCTGGACACAGTTGCTGTCTCCTGGCCGGAAGAGGAGTGGCTGTCTGTGGGCTGTCTGAGGGAGAGGGTTGACAAAGAGGCTGCTCCTCGGTGGCGGATCTCACCCTGCAGGAAGCTGCACTTGGCCATGACGTAGGTCTCCCAGTCCATGAGCTTCACAGCGGCCTGGATTTCTTCAGGTGCAGATTTCTTCAGGTGCAGCTTGCCATACCAGGTGTACATGTGCTTCCACCACCCCAGGATCACATCCGCAGTGTAGCCCAGGCTCTCCACCTTCTCTCTCCAAGCCGCCTGCTTTCGCTTGGTGTTGCAATACAGCCTGTGGCCCTTCTTCCATAGATACTTGTTCTCCCTCAGCCATTCCAACACCTCCTCCTCATGGTCCTCTGCAATGGAGTACTGTTTTCTCTCTCCCTTTTCTTTCGCTTACCTCTTCCTCCCTCTTGCAGGGCCTTCTGGGCCTTCATCAGCAGGGCTGTGAAGGCCTTGGGGCTGGTCCACAGCAGCAGTAGCAGTAGCAGTAGCAGTAGCAGTAGCAGTAGCAGTAGCAGTAGCAGTAGCAGTAGCAGTAGCAGTAGCAGTAGCAGTAGCAGTAGCAGTAGCAGTAGCACCAGCAGCACCAGCACTAGCAGGACCAGCAACAGAAGCACCAGCGGCAGCGGCAGCAGCAGGAGAAGCACCAGCACCAGCAGCACCAGCAGCAGGAGAAGCACCAGCACCAGCAGCACCAGCAGAAGCACCAGCAGAGTCAGCACCAGCAGAAGCACCAGGAGAACCACCAGCAGCAGAACCACCAGCAGCAGAAGCACCAGCAGAAGCAGAGTCAGCGCCACTGGTTGGGATGGTGGTTCTATCCTTCTTTCCAGGGCTGGCAGGAGTAGGCACAGGCTTACTTCCCCATGGTGTTCTCTGATGAAGATGTGTCTGGCAGCAGGTCTTTCCTCTGAATGCTGACGGCATGCAAGCTGCTTCCCTTTATATCCACGGAGCTGATGCAATGCATCCTGCCCGCATGTGCTGTGAATGCTTTGCATCCTCTACACATCCGCTATGCATCCACTTTGCTTCCTATAGGCATCCGTGATGCATCCGTGTCATCCGCTATGCATCCGCCCCTTCCGCTACGCGTCCACTTCGCTGTTCTCCCCCAGAAGCCCTGCGGACGTGTCATCCGCTTCCATCCACTAGGCTTCTGTTGAACACCCGTTTTACATCCCCGCTACATCCTCTCCCCATCCATTCCTTTCCCTTCTTTTCCGTTCTGTTTATGCAAATTTGGGCCACTTTTGAGAGCGGAAAAGAATGGATGGAGCCACCCCCGGAATTTTGCTCGTCCGCGGTGTCTTTTTTGCATACGTTTTGCATCCGTCGGCCAATGTGACCTAGCCTTTACCACACATGCATTAAAATCCTTGTCCCATTCTCCCCCGCCCACCTCTCCCTTCATTGTCCTGGCTCCCGCCCCTATCCACCACTCCAAAATTTTAAAAATGGTGGGTTTTTTTACTGTGCACGTGCAAAAATCCCTTCCTCATTCTCCCCACCGGCCCCACCCTGCCCTGCCCCTACTTATAGTGCATATGCGCGAAGTACAAAAATTTTCCCACCTGGCACCATCACTCACACCAGCAGGAACAGCAGCAACACCACCACCACCACCAGCCGAGGCAGCCAGCCAGCCAGCCACCGCTGCCTGCCTTCTGCCACCCTGCTGAATGAGTGAGGGCAAGCCACAAGCCCTGGTCGCCACTGCCTCTAACTGCCCTTACCCAGCTGGCTTGCTTCCCAGGCCTGCCTTGCCTGGCCTGCCTTTCCCAGTCTACCTTCCATGCCTGCCTTGTCCAGTCTGCCTCCCAGGCCTCCCTGGCCTGTCTGCCTTGCCTGGACAGCCTCTCACAGCAGCTGCCATTAGAGAAGATGCAAGCCCTGGCTGCTGCCACCACTAGCCATCCTTGCCCGCATGGACTGCCTACCCTACTGTTCTCTGAAAATGTGGATCAGAAAGGATGATCTCCAACCAAGTCATCTATCTACCGCTGCCAGTCCCTGTCGATTGCCGACTCCCGGGATGCCCACCACCCATGCTGATGATCCCTGCCTCAGCTTCCCCCATCTTCCTTTGCCTGTGGCCCTCTATTATTTCTGCCTTGCCTTCCCACCACTGATTGTAATCAGGAGGCAAAGCAGCAAGTCCTGCCAGGCCCAACCAGTCCTCTACCTCCTCCTGCCACCACTGCCAGCCCAGTCGAGAGCCGACTCCTGGGCCAGCTGCCGCTGCCTCGTCCACATAGTGGTCGCCATCTTGGCTAGGCTGCCACCACCTTCCCTCACCAGCCACAGCCCAAGGGTTACTGCCTTGCCTTCCCACCACCGATTGGTAGTCAGGAGGCAAAGCAGCAAGTCCTGCTGGGCCTGGCCCAGTCCCCTACCTCCTCCTGCTACCACCACCAGCCCGATCAAGAGCTGACTCCTGGGCTGTCCGCCGCTGCCTCACCCACATGGTGACCGCCATCTTGGCTAGGCCGCCACCACCTTCCTTTTCCCGCTGCGGACCATGGCCCAAGGGTTGCTGTCTTGCCTTCCCACCACCTATTGGTGGTGCACATGTTTCAAATGTCTTGAAACCATCAATGAAAGTGAAATTTACATCAAATACCACTATGCAATTATCTAGCCCACCCTGCCTGCTTAAACACAAACAAAAGCCTAGCTGATATGGTTAAAAATTCAGATACATTCTTTTATCTATGTCCATCATGTTCTCCTAAGCTAAACAAACTGAGTACCCTACCTGAAAAAGTTGAAAGCATAGAATCACTCATTCACTCAGTAGAAGAACGCTTAGCAACATGTTTTGAAACAACTATACAATCAAGCCTAATCTCTCTTAAAAAAAAATATACAGCACAGATAAGTGATTACCTATCAGCTCAAAATCAAATCCCACAACTACCACAACCACTACCTCAACTACAACCACAACTACAACCAAAAATAACCACCAAACTACAGCTACAAACAATTATTATCCCTTCAAATAATTCCACAAATAATATCTCCTTACTCATCAGAGAAACCATGGAACATGAACAGAAATGTCCAAATGCCATCTTATTTGGTCTCGAAGACACCAACGAATCAGATGACATCACTACAGTTTGTGATATCATAAGCAACTCATATACAACAAACATATCTCCTGAAGATATCATTCAAATAACCAGAGATGGCCCTGGGTACAAATACAATGATGGCTCTGTGGCCCCAAGATTTTGTAGAGTTGTTTGCAAAAATAAGTACAGCAAACATATCTTCATTCATACAATAAATGCCATTGCAAAAACCAGTCTCAACCACAAAATACTTCGCTCAAAACCAGACTTATCCATACTGCAAAGAATCCACTCCTGTGAACTCTGCAGAACTCAAAAACCATCTAGACAATGGAGAAAAGGACCTGTACACTGACTACAGAGCTGATTGCATCAAAAGAAAGTCACACAACCCACAATTCCACTTCCAACCCCACCCCATCCAATCGAACATCACTCAAAACTAGGCATGCATGCCCCTAACTACCTCTATTCCAACCACAACTGGCCTTAAATGCAAGCTACTCAGTGAAAGAAGCCTTGTAATTTCTCCTCTTACTAAATACCGCTAAATTCGACATTATATTTGTTTGTGAAACATGGCTCAGAGCTCTCCCTGACTCCATTACCACAGTAATAGACTATCATGTTTAACGATCAGATTGTGAAATCCGTAGAGGAGGTGGTGTTGCTATCTTCTATAAAAAGTCCCTACATCTAAAAATCATCCAAATTACCCAGGAGCTTGCTCTTCCTGAGACCATCGTCTGTGAACTGTCCTTAAATAATACATTTTGGTTCTTACTATGTTACAGAGCCCCAGATTATGACATCAAACATGTAAACAAGCTAAACACACTACTAACATGGGCAGCGTTTTTATTAATCATAAAAACAAAATAGATACTAAATAAATAAATAAATATCTTCCAAACCAGTTCTTATACTGTACTTAAAAGTTCAGGGTACCAGCTTTCTCATCAACAATTTTCCTTGAACTAGTAGAATTAGATAAACAAGAGGCAGAGATGATATATCGTTTGGTTATAGAAAGTTTGAATAAAGTTGGGTTTAATAGAAACTATCTGGAGACACATTTAATTGGATTTTGCTCTGATGGAGAAAATCTGGGCTATGCACTAGGATAGCCAAAGAGTTTCCAAATATTATAATATGGCACTGTTTAACCCACCATCTGCACCTTGTTTTAGATGATTCTATTAGGGAAATAAAGCAAATCAATCATTTTCAATTTTTTATTGATAAAATATATTCTATTTTCCATCAATTGAATAAGAACTTAATTGAACTTAAAAAAATTTCTGGACAACTTGAGATTGAAATTATAAAAAATGGTAGAGTTTTTGGACCAAGATGGGCTGTCTGTAATTTAAGATCAACCCTAGCTATGTGGTGGGCTTTATCAATGCTACATCAGTTTTTCTGTTCAAATCAAAAATACTCCAGTATGGCTGCCCGTCTTGAAAACTCATATTTTCTCACTTGATTTGGCCTTGATGATTGATGTGCTAATTGAAATATCTCTCCTTTCTAATGTATTACAAGCGAGAAACAGACATTATAAAGGCTGAAAAACTTGTGATAAAATCAATTAGATCATTTGAAATGCTTATAGAGGAAAAGGCTTCATATGAAAATAAGGTTAATGAATTAATTACTTCAGAAACCTTTAATTTATAAATTTTATACAAAATCATGGATTTGTGGGACTTTTATAAGTTTTCCTCATGAAGAACTTATACAAAGCATTGTAACTAATTTGAAGAAAAGATTGATGGATTGCGAACATTTAAAAACAGACTGCAAATTTAAAGACATTGATCAATTAAAATTTCCAAATTATTTGGAGCCAGATTATTGGAACATTGAAGAAGTGATGGCTCTGTGGAGAGTAGCTGAAGGACAACTGGTTGCATTTGGTCAAATTTTCAATTGTGAAATCAATATTAATGATTATCGTGATTTCATAGAAAATTTACGAAAAGATTCTAAAAATAATACAATTCCTTGTTGCATTAAAAAGGCTAGAGATATTATTAAAGCTGTTGCAGTCAGTTCAGCAGAGGCGGAAAGGGGTTTTTGGCAGATGAACATAATATGTTCAGAAGGCAGAAAAGTCACCAGACAGTTTCCAACATTATAAACCTCCTGACCATCAGTCTAATTGGCTTCCCTGTGCAAGAATGGGACCCTGTTCCTCTAGTAAAGAAGTGGTTACAGGAACATCATCACACAATTGAAGATACTCGTGTTAAACACAATATAACTGTAACTTGGGACGATAATAGAAAAGCAATTTGGGAATACTTTAAATGTTATTGTTTTTTGTAAAGTTTGGTTATGTAATAGTTTTTGATTAATATTTTAAAATGTTGTAGGAATATACTTTTGTGTACCTTTCTATTATTTAAGCATTAAAGACATGACATAACAAACTACCTTTTGTTTTGATATATCTTTTTAAATACTTAGTCATTGGGGCAAAGAAGTGATGTTGAGTTGGCCTCGCAAAGCCCTCTGCAGCCTTCCCCAAAGCTGCCTGCACCTTGCCTTGCCCTCTTCAGGGTTCCCCAGGCCTTGGAAAGCAAAAAAACACTTGATAAGAAATTGGCTACTAAGTGAGGACCTGGTCATTAAGTGTGAACCACTTAAATTTGGGTTGCCAGCCACATGACCATGCCCACCCATCACATTATCACATAGCCATGCCCAGTCTAGTCACATGACCACCTAGCCACTCCCAGTCAACAAGCCACTCCCACCCATCACATGATCACCAAACCACACCCACAAATTAGCCCACAAACACAGAACCGATTGTTAATAAATTTGAATTCCACCCCTGAAACTCAGCTCCCCTTCCCACCTTTGCTAATGGACCATTACTCTGTCCTAGGCCACTCTATTTTACATAACAAAGATCCACTCCAGGTAAAGCTATATAGGAATTGCCCAAAGCCCTTTCATTACATCACCATCCAGCCAGGCTCAACCAAGCCAGGGACTCAGGATAGCCTTCAGAGTTGCCCTGCATGGCCCCATGGGAGTCTGACCACCAATCAGAATACAAGCTCAAATTCAAATCCCAACAGAGGGCATAAAACAATTGCACTCTCAGCATCTCAGCCCTTCTTTCCTCAACCAAGGCATGTTGTCCTGTCCACCTTTAAACCTGTTCTGTATGTAAAGTGGATGACTCCAAATATACCATTCTGATTGGCTAAGGAAAAGAACAGTGGATTGGTTCACTAGGAACCAATCCAAAGAGCTGCCAAAAAGGCGGCAAATCCAAATAGCTGCCATTGGCTGCAAGCAGGCAAGCCAGCCTGTATAAAAGGGCTGGCCCCGGCTTCAGCCGGCGTTCCGTTACTGACTGTTTATAATAAAAGTATTTGTTGTTGGAACCCGGTCTACCTCGTGTGTTTTCTGAACAAAACACTGGCGACGAGGATGGGATGGTCCTGAACGGAACAAAACCTGCACGTGGTGATAGAAGCCCAGACTGCAACTAAGATGTCTGGAAACAACGCACCGCCCGCACCCTTCAATCCCAACGAAGAGGATTGGGATTCCTATGCTGATCGCTTCCAAATGTACTTGGAGAGCAACGAAATGGAAGGCATTTCTGAACAACGAAAGAGAGCCGTGTTCCTGACGCACTGCGGAACAACCGTCTTTAAAATGGCAAAAGCCCTCGCCAAGCCTCGGGACGTTAAACAATTAACATGGACAGAATTACAGAGACTCCTCAAAGCACACTACGCCCCGATGGTGTCTAATTTAATAAAGCGACATGAATTCTACCGAAGAGACCAGAGAGAAGGAGAAACCGTTGCCGACTTCGTCGCTGCACTCAGATAAATAGGGGGTGAGTGTGAATTCTCAAACATAGACGAGGCAATGAGAGATCGCGTGGTGTTGGGCCTGAGAGACTCAACCGCACAGAGTAAAATGCTCAACAAGCCCAACATCACCGTTACCGAAGCCATTGCGGAAGCCACAGCCGCTGAAGCTACGAAAAAATCCGCAGTGGCCCTTAAGAAGATGAACACGCACAGCGATGAAACATCAGCCAAAGAGAAAAAGCATCCTGCCACCACGACCCATTATGAAGAGTCGGGCGAAACAAATTAATCAAGTGAGGAGGACGACGAGGTCCACCGTTTGCTCACAAACAAGAAAGAGCGCGAAAGGAGAAAGTGGCGGGAATGCGCTGGCTGCGGAGGAAACCATCCACGAGCCGAATGCAGATTCCTCGATGCCATCTGCCGACATTGCAGGAAAAGAGGGCACATCGAGAAGGTCTGCAGAAATAAAAAATCTTACAGCCCGACGAGACGCAGAAATTCCCCAACACGAGCCAAGCCCAATCGAGCCGAAAGAAAATGGCAACAAGAGAAGCGAGCCAATACACACCAAACTGTCATTATCCAGAGCTCCCAGACGGAAAGTGGAAGAAAAATTAAAATCGTCGGAGAAATCGAGGGAAAACACTGCAAGATGGAAGTGGACTCGGGGTCCTTCCTCTCCATGGTATCGTGGGACACAATTAAACAGTTAGTCCCAGGTATCAAGACCAAAGACTTGATGAAGCAGCACCTAACCCTCAAAGACTATCAGGGAAACCAAATCCCTGTGATGGGCAAAGGACATTTTCAAGTCGCCTACAAAAATCACATCAAAGTGCTTCCGCTGACCATAGTCAACCAAGACAGACCAAGCCTCCTGGGCATCGAGTGGTTCGCGCCATTGGGCATCGGGATGACCGGGGTCGATCGAGTGACTACAACCGGCTGGGAAGACGACCTCGTCAGAGAAATCCACGACGTGTTTGACAGATCACTGGGCAAGTACCGGGGAAACCCCATTTCTTTCAATTTAAACCCCCAAATAGCCCCACAAAGAATAAAAGCCAGGCGAGTTCCTTTTGCACTAAAGGCAAAAATAG
>BLBF01000335.1:777505-801001 GCA_015471245.1 Laticauda colubrina
CATCTTGGTTGTAATCTGGACTTCTTATCACCGCGTGCAGGTTTTTCCGTTCAGGACGATCCCATCCTCGTCGCCAGTGTTTTGTTCGGAAAACACACGAGGTAGACCGGGTTCCAACAACAAATACTTTATTCTTTAACTACTCAGTAATAGGAACACTTGGCTGAAGCTGAGGCCAGCCTTTTATACAGGCTGGCTTGCCTGCTTGCAGCCAATGGCAGTTGTTTAGATTTGCCGCCTTTTTAGCAGCTCTTTGGATTGGTTCCTAGTGAACCAATCCAATGTTCATGTTATTGACCAATCAGGTTTGTAGATTTGGAGTCACCCACTTTACATATAGAACAAATAGCTTGCTCCTTAGTCACGGTTTAAATATTTAAGACAGTTAAATATTTGACAAGACTGTACATAAAAATGGAATGCAAAATCATATTAAATAAAAAACAATAAAAATACAATGTAAATTGCTGTGTCACCCCTACAATTCCAACTATTAGATTCAAATTAGCAGATGTCAGATACAATGTTTGGATCTAAAATATAGGGCCGGATTATATGCTATTTTTGAGTCCTGAAATCTCTTTCTCAGCTTCAAAATCCTAAATTCTTTGTGGAACAATTTTTCAGTGTTTTCTGCAGATGTACAAGAGACTAAGAGACTGCAACTCCTAAAACAAATTGTCAGTTGTACAATCCAACATATCTTTAGTTGAAATTTTGCCTGTTTTGGGACTCTACCTGTTTCATTGCTTTAATTTTAAAACAATAATTATATGTTGTAGTATTTTGAGGTATCTACTGAAGGCCCAGTTCCACTGCACTTACGGATGCAAAGAGGATATAAAACATTAAAAAAAAAGCTTGCCATCCATTGGAAAAAGCTATGCATCCGTTGTGTACTCACTGCATACGTGTTTCATACGCTCTATCTGTCAAGCATCCGTCCACTGCAATTTCATCCATGCAAGAAGTTTTGAGCTGCACAAAACTTTGTGAACGGATGAACTTTCTGCCGTGTACGATATAAATCTTTGTCATACGAGCAACAAACGTTCTATGTCCGTGATCATCCATTAAACGTCCGCTGTATCCTCTCTGCATCCTCTGGGCATCCTCGCAACTCACATCCACTGCAGCTGAAAACAGAAAGAGGGAGGAAAGAAAAGGTACATGGAACGTCTGTACATCGTTAGTAGCAAGGAAATAGAAAGGATGTAAGCATATGCATCTCGTAGATAAAGTATTCAAAACGGACAAAATGTTTGTATATGGGATGTATCTCGTATATTTAGGATGTCTGCAGTATTTCTAGAGTATGTAGAAGGACACCTAGCGGACAACTGAAATTTTCTATAAAAAGGGGGAGAAAATCATCTGGATCGCTGGGATAGTGGACCATACAGTCCCACTATGCTTGCACTGGAGGTTTATCTATCCTACAACTATCCTTATCTATCCCACAAGCTTGCAAAGGCTTAACCATATTTTCAAAGTTTTCACCAACACTTTATTAAGTAAAAAAAATGAACCAAGTAAACTAAGTGTCTTAAGCAGAGATAAACTTTATTAACTTTCTTAGGTAAACTTTATGACTTTATTAAATAAGCAAAAGGAACCAAGTAAACTGTATTAAGTGTCTTAAGCAAAGATAAACTTTCTTAGGTAAACTTTATGACTGTATTAAATAAGCAAAATGAACTAAGTCAAGTGTCTTAAGCAAAGATAAACTTAACAAGTAAACAACTCAGTCTCTGATACTATTCTCAGTCACTCCGAGTCATGTCCATGGTCTCAGCTGTTAAGCGGGCAGGGACTGTGGAGGTGGCTGTGGCTTGAGTACTGGTCTGAGGCACCATTGGGGTGCTTGGCCCCGAGGGTACAACAGGTGGTAGTGTGTTCAGGAAGCTATCCGAGACCTGACTCAATCCCATGAGGTTGAGAGGCCCTTCTTCAAGGACTTGAGATGTCAGGCCCAATACTGATGATAGATTGTCCGTTGACGGGCTTGGCTGTGGGGTGGAGGAAGGAGGAGTGTAGTGGGGCTTTCTGGTCTGCAGCTGGATGAGGACTGGTGTCTGTGGTGTCTGATGAACCTGGGCCTGGACTGGGAAGTTCTGTTTCTGCTGTGAGAAGTCCTGGTAGTGGTAGCCTTGGTAGGTGAGTGGCTGTTGAAAGCCATGGAAGGGCTGTGACATCGCCTGGGGTGGAGGAGCAGACCTGGACTGGGTAGGAGCAGCTTCAGCTGGGCCTTGAGGGTTGTGCAGAAGTGCTGTGATCTTCTGATTCATCACCTGGTACTGGGCCTTGGTCAGGTCCCTCAGGGTCTGGCTCACGTAGGTGATGAAGGTATTCTGGCCCGAGGATGCTCTGTCTAAGTGGACCAGCTGAGGGAGAGGTTCTGTGCTGGTCTTCATTGTGTCCCTGATCTCCAACACCACACTGTGGTCCTGGCCCTCCAGTCTGCCTCTGCCTGCATCCTTTGGAGCTGGGGATGGGGATGGGGGTGGGTTTGGCCTCTGGTGGCTGCTGCTTCTTCCTTCATTTGTAACAGCAGGGCGTCATCCTCCATGGGATCGTCCAAGTCCACCAGCATGGGGAATGCAGCTGTCGGGGGGGGGGTCTCTGATGTGGGGCCCTCTAAAGACACCTGCCTGGACAGGGTAGCTGGCTCCTGGCTGGAAGAGGACTGGCTGTCTGTGGGATGTCTGAGGGAGAGGGGTCTCAGAGGGGCTGCTCCTCAGTGGCAGATCTCACCCTCCAGGAAACTGCACTTGGCCATGACGTACTTCTCCTGGTTAGTGAGCTTGACAGTGGCCTGCCTGGATTTCTTGAGGTGTAGCTTGCCATACCAGGTGTGCATGTGCTTCCACCATCTCAGGAGTACATCTACAGTGTAGCCCAGGCTCTCTGCTTTGTCTCTCCAAGCTGCCTGCTTCTTCTTGGTGTCCCGATACAGTCTGTGGCCCTTTCTCCAGAGGTACTTGTTCTCCCTCAGCCATTCCAGCACCTCATACTCATGCTCTTTGGAAACGGTGTACTGTTTCCTCTCTCCCTTCTCCTTTCCTTGCCTCCTCCTCCCTCTAAGAGGGGCTTCAGCAGGACCTTCAGGGGCTTGAGCAGCAGGGGCTTCAGGGGCTTCAGCAGTAGGGGCTTCAGGGGCTTCAGCAGCAGGGTCTTCAGCAGCAGGGCTTTGAGGGCCTTGGGACTGGTCCACCACAGCAACAGCAGCAGCAGCTTCAGAGTCAGTGCCAGGGGGTGGGATGCTGGTTCTGGCCTTCTTCACCTTGCCAGGGCTTGAACGAGTAGGCACTGGTTTCCTCTTCTTGCCTGACTGACGAACCATGGTGTTCCTGCAAGATGTATGTGGCAGCACGTCTTTCCCCTGTATGCTGACTGTGTGCGTGCTGCATCCTTTTATATCTGTGGAGCTGACGCAATTCATACTCCCTGCATGCACAGTGAACGCTTTGCATCCGATATACATCCACGCGGCATCTCCTTTGTTTCCTATAGGCCTCCGTGATGCATCCACTTCATCCGCTATGCATCCGCCCCTTTTGCTATGCGTCCGCTTCAAAATTCTCCCCCGGAACTCCTTCAGAGGTATCATCCGCTTCCATCCACTTTCATCTGCCAGGCTTCCTATGAACTTCCATTTAACATCCCCGCTACATATTACCCACGTCCATTCTTTTCCGTTCTGCTTATGAAAATTTTTGCCACTTTTGGGAGTGGATGATAACAGATGGAGCCACCCCCGAAATTTTGCTTGTCCGCTATGTCCTTTATGCATACGTTTTGTGTCTTTCGGCCAGTGGGACCGGGCCTTAGATGACGCAAGATGCTAGCAGCAAAATGCAGCATTAGAAGTATAAGATGGGCTTCTTTTGCTCCTTGCATGATCTTGTTTTTTAGGTGTATTCTGGTGAAGGTGGAAAGTTACAGACTTCCCAACCTTATAGGTGATCTCATTTACTAACATCATCGCTAGTCTTAAGGATTGGTTGGGAGGTTTCACCCATGTGGTATCTATTCTCCAATCCTGATGCTGCATCTATATTGCCTTTTGCTACTTGTAAAAACCCCATAAAAGTAAAAAATTCTGCTCAGGCATTCAGAAATCTTGGCACCCTGTACAATGACTGGTCTTTGAAATCCATCAATTATATACCCTGAATTTATACAAAGTAGAAATGTTGTAAATTCATAACTTACTGTACTCTGAGGGCAGGAGCTGAACTCCTTTTAGCCACCCCAAAGATACTCTTTACATCCTATGATCTTAATATTTTTTTATACATAGACAGGACTATTGCCAACTTGATTCCAATTGGATAAGGCAGATATTATTGATATGTGAAAAAGATTATGCTAATGGAGGACCTCAAAACCTGGATAGTTTTTCAATAGTTGAATATTCAGTAGAATATCCTCTACAGGGACCATATGGCTCTTGAATGGTGAATTTGAAGATGAACATAATAGACTAAAACATAGCTATTATGTTCCCTAACTTTCTGAAAAACAGCTCTTGAATTCTATGAAGATATTGAATCTGTTGTTCATCCCCACCACCCCACTCACCTTCAAAAGAGAAAAACACACACAAACCTATGGGACTTTGTAGGTGCCTACAAACATTGACATCTGGAAGGAGATGTCCCTTCTAGCTGCGTTAATCAGAGCCAGGAGATTCTCCTTCCTCCCACAACCGTAGTTGGGGACATTGGATTCTCCAGTGGAGAGCATGTCCAGCAAGGCATCTGAAGTGCGAAAAGTGCTCAGATAGTTGAAATGGATGTTGTAGGCAAGTGTGAGATAGTGCAAGAGCTGGGAATTCTTGTTAATGGTTTGAATAGCAAAAATTAAATCTATGGCAGTGATCATATCAGAAATCTCCCTGTTGTAAAAATAATGTTCATGTTATAGTGAACAGCAACAACGAATACTTTTAAAATATATAATTCTTCACAAACCTGCTAAGCTTTAGGCCAACATTGATCCAAATACAATGATCAATTATGAAACTGTTGAAATGGGCTGGGAGGGGAAACAACAATTGTTTCAATCACGACTTAAACAAAGGGCATTATTTCAAGTGATGAACTCAGGATTGAACTGAGAAAGGAAAATCATCTGGATTTCCTTCAGGTTTTTTTCAACCCCATCTTTCGATATAACTCTTGTGGAAAGGGAACTTCATGAGAACAGTGGTGTCACCCAAGCAGGAAAAGCCCAAAGGGAATATCAGGCCGGCCATAAAACAAACTTGCATAGGAAAAGAAATCAAATAAAAGGTATTGAAACGAGCCCCCTAGAACAAAAGCCAAGTAATTAACAAAGCTAAGGAAATAAGAAAAGGAAAACCCTTACACAGGACATACCAAATCAGCCAAACAAACAGACAGGAATTACAAAATAAATCACAAAGGAAACGAATAGGAAAAAGCCATTATAACGCTAAAAGGGATTAGGAAAAAAAACTGATGATACAATCAAGCCGCCCTGCAGAGTTTATTTTCGAGCCTCGCTAAGTTTGCCTTCTGGTGAAAAAATAAACTCTGATGGGATTTTAATTTCCAAAACATTAAATATTAAGTACTAAACAAACATTTATACACAAACGAAGGAAAGGATATAAGAATCAGGAACTTACCATTCGAAATCAGCTAGCTAGCCCCAGGAACGCAGTCATGCTGTCTCTCACCTTCCTGAAAATAAAAAGATCCAGCTTTCAAGCAGTTGTCTGTATCCTTGCGCTGGAGCTCTCCCAGCGGGAAAATTCGAACCCTCGAAGAAAGGCACTTTGACAGCCTTTCTACAATTGGCGACCCACGAAGATTTTCCAGCCAACCCTGCCACTGGATCGGGCCCACGGATCCATTCCCAGCCGGCGTGGACCTTCTTTGTCCAGGGACAACATCCATGGACCCAGCCCAGAAGGCATAAGGGTAGTAAAGGGAGTTCGTGAGCCTTTCTGCTCAACAGCTGCTTGAAAGCAAGTGAGTACCGCTTTAAATTTGTAACCTTATTTGATAGAAGAGTGGAAGTGTGAGTGGACCAGGTGTTTGATTGGGGGTTTTCTCTGTGGAAACAGAAGAATCTCATGTCCTCCATGATTGCCAGCTGCACCCCAGCCAGCTGCTAGCTCCAACAAGCCATGACCGGCTGGATTTGGGGATGCAAGGGGTGATCATGGAGTGTGAGTCCTTCTGAAGGACGTAAGAAAAACCAAGCAGGCTGAGAAAGGAACTGGTGTTGGGAAATAAATAGAAAGCAGGAAAATAGTCCTGGTGCATCCCGCAAGCAAAGCCCTGTTAGAAAGGGTCCGTACCGGCTGCTGGCAAACAAAATTGGAAATAGTTTGCCTTAAAAAGCAGAGCAGATCCTTCCAAATCCCCACCTTTAAGGGAGATCTGAAAACTGACGGTGGAGTGTAGGGAGGGGCCCATACTGGTGCTGCTCGGGGGCAGACGGTCCTCCAAGATCCCATTTTTCAGGAGGGGCCAAACTGACAGCAGAGTTTCCCTCAGAGAAAGGGGCCCGTATTCCGTGTGTAGGGAAACCAGAGTCCTTTCCAGATCTTTTTTGTCTGAAAACTGATGGCGGTAGCCTGGCTCAACCAAAATAATCCCCACATCAGGTAGGGAATATGGGAAGTTGTAGCTCGAGGGCAATGGAAGAGACCCCCTTGGATAAATTACTTGAGGCTTGGGATGAAAGGCAACTGCCTGTCCTGCCTGGAATGAATAAAAAAGACATAAAAAGAATTTGCAAAAAGTGGGCTTTATTGTGAGATGACACAGGGAGACAAATTTGGCCTGATAGCAGGACTTTAAGGCCCTGTCCCACTGCACCAACAGATGCAAAGAGGATGCAAAACGTTAAAAAAGTCGGAAAACACTATGCATCCGTTGTGTGCTCATTGCATACGTGTTTCATACGCTCTATCCTTTGAGCATCCGTCCACTGAGATTTCATCCGCTCAAGAAGTTTTGAGCTGCACAAAACTTTGTGAACGGATGAACTTTCCACCGTGTACGATGTACATCCACGACATACGAGCAACAAACCTTCTATGTCCGTTTATCATCCGTTTAAACATCCGCTGTATCCTCTCTGCATCCTCTGGGCATCCTCGTAACTCAGATCCACTGCAGATGAAAACGGAAAGAGGGAGGAAACAAAAGATACACGGAATGTCTACACAGCATTAGTAGCATGGAAATAGAAAGGATGCGCAGTGAATGGTTTGCATCCTATATACATCCTCTAGGCTTCCTATGAACATCCATTTAACATCCCCGCTACATACTACCTATGTCCGTTCTTTTCCTTTCTTTTCTGTTCTGTTTATGCAAATTTTTGCCACTTTTGGGAGCGGATGACAACGGATGGAGCACCCAAAATTTTCCTCGTCCGCTGTGTCCTTTTTGCATCCGTCGGCCAGTGGGACCTAGCTTTTAGATCATAAAACCTTAAAAGCACTTAGAACATTCATTAAACTCAGCCAAATACCCTATTGGTACTGCTGGGCTGAAATGGCTAGGACAAAAAACCTGACTGAGGGAAAAGATCAGAAAAAACCTGAAACCCATTCCCTGGATGGACAAACTGAGGCATGGTTCATGGCTCCCCTTTTAAAACAGACCAGTACAAAATAGGGGACAATTAAAGTACGTTTATACCCACACTTCCTTCTCTGCCTCTGACCTAGTCATCTGGAAAAAAGATACCCCAGCCTTCAGGGCTGATCCTCAAATAGTAATTCAAACCCTGAAATCAATAATAGACAACCATAATCCATCTTGGGGTGACATGACCCAGCTGCTACAAATCTTTCTAATGAAAGATAAGCTATTAAAACTATTTGAAAAAACAGAACAAATAGCTAAACTACTAACTATCCCTGGACAGGCAGCCCCAGCCCGCATCGCATGGCCAGTATATCGCCCTAACTGGGACTACAATGATACCAATCATTGGGATGAATACACAAGAGCAAAAAATAAGTTATTAGAAGCCTTAGAGGAAATTGGTAAAAAGCCTCTAAATTGGTCTGAATTCCAAAGAACCGCGCAAAGAGAAAAAGAAAACCCTGATGCTTTTTGGGTCCGCCTATCAGAGGCAGCTATTGCATGTGCCCATCTAGACCTCAGCTGCCTCAAGGACCAAAGGATTTTAGCTTCAGCCTTTGTGGATCAGTCCACCTTAGATATTAAACAACATTTCCACCGCTTCTTCTCTAATTGGGCAACTTTAGACATGGCAGAGTTGCACAGGATTGCAAACTTTGTCTATGGCCAAAGAGACAAGTTGAAAGAGGAAGAGAAAGAGAGAAAAAGACAAATAGAAAGACAGGAAGACCTGAAAATGTTTGCTGTAGTGCAACATAATGCCAGACCAATGCCTAGTAGAACTCATAATTCAAAGAAATGCTGGCATTGCGATAAAGCAGGGTGATCGCAAGGCAGATGCCAGCATTGCTATAGGTGCGGACAGGAAGGGCATTTTAGCAGGCAATGTAGGCAACACCCCTCCCGCAACTGGTATCACCCACCACCTAGAAACACGAGACCAAACAATTTTCCAATTTATTAGACTGAGCAACAAAGTTTCAATCACCAGACACCACCCAGCACTCCCTTTCCTCCAATACACACTAACAATAGACATCAATGGGAGCAAAGGAGAGATCATGAGTTACCCCTTTCTTGGCTAGAACATGACAACGAAAGTACTGAATTCCTGGCTACCTTTAACGGACTAGCTATCCCCTTAAAAAACGGCTCAGAAAGGGAACCCATTGTTACTGTTTTTATCAGAGGAAAGAAATGCAATTGCTTGGTTGATGCTGGAGCCACTTCCTCATTAATTACTCAACCACCATATAAAGCACCATATAAAGCACCATATAAAGCTGCAGTGGCTGAAAGGGCTCAAGATAACATAATGGGAGTGGGGGGGGGGGGGAATAATCCCTGTAGAATTTACCCATAACATACCAGTATATCTAGGCCCTTTCACAATAGACCATGCATTCATTATTTGCTCCCAGTCGCCACTATCCCTATTAGGAAGGGATCTCCTCTGTAAAATGGGAGCCACCATAACATGTGGCAAACAGGGGCTGCAATTAGAAATCTGAGGAAAAGGCACACACAAAACAATCATGCTGATAAACAACAACACAGGGCTTCATGAGGATTTAAAAAGCCTACCACCCTCCTTATGGGGCTGGGACACATCAGAGGTGGGATTACTTAAAGGAGCAACACCAGTTACTATTCAGGTAAAACAGGGACCACCTCCATGCGTACCCCAATACAAAATCCCTGCAGAGGTAATTCTCCCCATAAAGAAATTAATCCAAGCATACCTACAGCAGGGAGTTCTCATTAAATGTACGTCTCCCTGCAACATCCCCATTTTTCCTGTGAAGAAATCTACAGTAGATAAAAATGGAAACCCCCTCTTTCAATTTGTTCATGATTTGAGGCTCATAAATGATCACGTGATACCTAGAGCCCCCATAGTGCCTAAAGCCCATGTCACACTGCACCAATGGATGGAAAGAGGATGTAAAATGGAGAAAAACACTTGCCATCCTTTGGTTAATGCGATGCATCCGTTCTGTACTCACTGCCTCCGTTTTATTTCCTCTCTATCCATCCAGCATCCGTCGACTGACATGTCATCTGCTCAAAAAGTTTTGAGCTACTCAAAACTTTTTGAGCAGAAAATGTATCCAATGCGTCCATTCTGCATCCACTAGGCATACGGGGAACATCCGTTCTGCATCCCTTGTCATCCGTTATGCATCCGCTACATCCGCTAGGCATCCGCTGCGCATCCGTGCAACTCAAATCCGCTCCAGCAGAAAGTGGACACAAGGAGGAAGCGGAACGGATGTGGAACGGATGCGCAGCATTAGTAGCACAGACAGAGAAGGGATGAAAGCGGATGCAGCTCACAAACAAAGCATTTAAAACAGAAAAAATGTTCGCAGAGGGGACCTATCTCGGATATTAAGGTTGTCCAGAGGATGCCTAGAGGATGCAAAAGGACACATAGGGGAAAACCTATATTGCCTATAAAAAGGGGGAGCATCTCACCTGGATCTCACTTTCAGACCAGCAGCCCTGCAGTGCAGACCTCTGCAGCCTTCATCTGCCTCTTGCTCTTCCACAGCATCCAGTCGTGTCCAGCATGGATCGTAACACAGTCCTTTTGGTAGCCACCATCGTTCTGCAACAGTGCGAAGCCATCTACAGGCTCTTTCAACTATTCTACGGGAAGAAAAGGAGGTGGCCAAGAAGCATCTGGGTCCGAAGATGGATCAGGAGAAGAGCAGAGTACGGACTGTACAACAAGCTGATGGTGGAGCTGAGGAACGAAGACCCTCATGCATTCCAGAACTTCATGACGATGCCTCCAGCCATGTTTGACGAAGTTGTGGAGCGGCTGACACCCAGGTTGACCAAGCAGAGCACCAACTTCCGGCCCAGCCTGAACCCTGGGCTCAAGGTGGCATTGACTCTGCGCCACCTGGCCTCAAGAACCACCTACAGGAGCATGCAGTACAGCTGGAGTGTGCAACACAACACCATCAGCATTGTGGTCAGAGAAGTGGTGCAGGCCATCATCAAAGAATACAAGGAGGAGCTCCTCCAGTGCCCCTCCACTGAAGAACACTGGAAGAAAGTTGCAGAGCAGTGATATCAGAGGTGGAACTTCCCCCACACCGTTGGAGCCATAGATGGCAAGCACGTGGCCTGCAAAGCACCAGCCAAGTTGGGGTCCACTTATTTCAACTACAAGGACTTCTTCAGCATCGTCTTCTTTGCCCATGGTTGATGCTGACTACAAGTTCATGTACATCGATGCTTCAGGCAACGGGTCAGCTTCAGATACCCAGGTATACAATGCCAGTGACCTCAAGGAGGGGCTGGAACGCAACCTCATCATGGGCTTCCCAGATCCAGACCCCCTGCCCAACGACACGCAAGATGTGCCCTACTTCATCTTGGGGGATGACGCCTTCTCCCTCAGAACCTTCCTCATGAAGCCCTACACCTCCAGATGCCTCACCTGTGAAGAGAGGATCTTCAACTACAGGCTGTCCAGGGCAAGGCGGGTGGTGGAGAATGCCTTTGGCATCCTGGCCAACAGGTTCCAGGTACTTCTCACCACCATGTAGCATCGCCCAGAGACCGTGAGGAGGATCGTGGAAGCTTGCTGCATCTTGCACAATCTCATGCGCACCCGCTACCCAGGCCTGCAGAACAGGCTCGTGGACCTCCAACAAGGCAATGGGGACATGGAGCCTGGGGAATGGAGGCAAGGGCAAAACCTGATAGACACTGAGGATGTGCAAGGCCCCAACAGAGCCTCACGTGAAGGGAAGAAGCAGCGCAACCTCCTGAAATACTGGTGCAACTCCCCAGCTGGAGCAGTGGAATGGCAAGACAGGATGATAGATGCTTAATGGATGCTTCCTTCAGCCTGTCTCATCACACTGATGAGATTGGGCCAAGTATGTTGGGTGGGCCTACAATGAACAGGGCATTTAATAAAGAGTTGTGTTTATGTTGACATGTGTGGATCAATGATTACATTAATATTGATAATGAAGGGCCATAGCTGTGGCACCCACTATGCTTGCACTGGAGGTTTATCTATCCCCACAGCTATCTCAACCCATCCCACAGCTATCTTAACACATCCCACAGATATCCTAACCCATCCCACAGGTATCCCTGACCATCCTACAGCTATTACCCATCCCAAAGGTATCCTTGCCCACCCCACTGCTATCCTTACCCATCCCACAAGCATGCAAAGGCTTAAACCATTTCTAAAAGTTTCCACCAAGACTTTATTGAAAAAAATAAATGAAGCTAGTGTGTGAAGCAAAGATAATCTTTTTTAATAACAAGCTGTAAAAGAAAAATGACCCAAGTCAAGTGTCCAAATAAAGTCTACAGGTAGCCTGTAGACTCTTCTGGCACTCTTCTCTGTCACTCAGAGGTGTGCCCAGTCTCAGGGGTGAAGGGTCCAGGTGCTATGGAGGTGGCTGCTGCTGGAGTGCTGGTCTGAAGCGCCACTGGGGTGCCTGGCCCCGAGAGGACAACAGGTGATGGTGTGTTGGGGAAGCTCTCTGACAGCTGGCTCAGCCCAGTGATGTTGAGAGCTCCTTCCTCCATGTCATGGGGTGTCAGTCCCAATACCGACGACAGATGTACTGAGGCCGGGCTTGGCTGTGGGGTGGAGGGAGGAGGAGTGTAGTTGGGCTGCCTGGTCTGCAGGTGAGCAAGGTGAGGCGTCTGTGTCATCGTTGGCATCGGTGGCATTTGTGGCGTCTGTGGCATCGGTGGCAGCAGTGGCGTGGGTGGCATCGATGGCATCAGTGGTGTGGGTGGCATCGGTGGCATCAGTGGAACCGGTGGCAATGGTGGCATCCGATGAGTCTGTGCCTGGACTGGGAAGGGCTGCTGCCTGTGCTGCTGGACCTCCTGGTAGCCATAGCCATGGTAGGTGAGGGCCTGTGGAAAGCCTTGGAATGGGAGGGACATCACCTGGGGTGGAGGAGCAGACCTGCACTGGGTGGGAGCAGGTTCATCTGGATCTGGAGGCTTGTGAAGCAGCTCGGTTATCCGGTCCTTCACCACCTGGTACTGCGGTTCCGCCATGTCCGTGAGGGTCTGGTTCACATAAGTGAGGAAGGGCTTGCAGTTGGAGGATGAGGAGTCGGTTTGGACCAGCTGAGAGAGGATATCTATGCTGCTCCGGATGGTGTCCCTGATCTCCAGCAGGACAGTCTGGCTCTGCCCTTCCTGTCTGGCTCTCTGCCTTTCTGTGGAGGTGGAGCTGGGGATGGATGCGGGTAGGACTGTGGTGGAAGTGCCATCTCCTTTCTCTCACTGCGCCAGGGAGTCCTCCACGCACTCCGCCATGCTTAGAACAGTTGTCCGCGGGTTCTCTGTCTTGGTACGCTCCACAGAAACCTGCCTGGAGACAGGAGCTGACTCTCGGCTGGAAGAGGACTGGCTCTCAGCAGGCTGCCTGAGAGAGAGGGTTGTGAGAGGGGCTGCTCCTCGGTGGCGGATCTCAACCTCCAGGAAGCTGCATTTGGCCATGACGTAGGTCTTTCTGTCCATCAGCTTGACTGCGGCCTGGCCAGATTTCTTGAGGTGCCGCTTCCCGTACTAGGTATGCATGTGCTTCCACCAGCTGAGGAGCACCTCCGAAGTGTAGCCCAGGCTCTCCGCCTTCTCTCTCCAAGCAGCCTGCTTCCTTTTGTTGTCCCTGTAGAGCCTGGGTCCCTTCCGCCATAGATAGTCATTCTCTCTCGGACACTCCAGCACCTCATCCTCATGTTCCTCCTCGATGGAGTATTGCCTCCTTTCCCGTTCTCGCATATGCCTCTTCCTCCCTTTGGCAGGACCACATGGGCCCTCATCAGATGGGCTTCCAGGTTGTAGGGGCTGCTCCTCCAAACCACCACCAGCAGCAGCAGCAGCAGCACCAGGATCAGCAGCAGCAGCAGCAGCGCCAGCAGCACCAGCAGCACCAGGATCAGCAGCAGCAGAGTAAGCACCAGCAGCACCAGCAGGACCAGGAGCACCAGCAGGACTAAGAGCACCAGCAGGACCAGGAGCACCAGCAAGACCAGGAGCACGAGCAGGACCAGCAGGATGAGCAAGACCAGGAGCACAAGCAGGACCAGCAGGACAAGCAAGACAAGGAGTACGAGCAGGACGAGCAGGTCCAGCAGGACCAGCAGGACGAGGAGCAGCTTCAGCAAAGTAAGCACCAGCAGAAGCACCACCGCCAGAAGCAGCTTCAGCAGAATAAAACCCAGCAGAAGCACCACCACCAGAAGCAGCATCAACAGAGTAAGCATGAGCAGAAGCACCACCGCCATAAGCATCATCATCAGCTCCTCCAGAAGCAGAAGCAGCAGAAGCCCCAGCCCCAGAAGAGTGAGCCCATTCTACAGAAGCCCCAGCAGAAGCAGAGTGAGGGCCAGGGGGTGGGAGGGTGGCCCTGTCCCTCTTGCTCAGGCTGGTAGCAGATGGCTGAGGCTTTCTCTTCTTCCCCATGGTTGTGGGGTTGCTGGATGGCAGCAAGGCTGGCTGGCTGGCAGGCAGGCAGGCAGACTGGCAGTCTGGCAGGCAGGCTGGCAGCAAGGCTTGCAGGAAGGTAGGCTGCAAGGCTGGCAGGCAGGCAGGCACCAAGGCTGGCAGGCAGGCTGGCAGGCAGACAGGCAGCACGGCTGGCAGGCAGGCAGACTGCAAGGCTGGCGGGGAGGCTGGCAGGGAGGCTGGTAGGAAGGCAGGCAGCAAGGCAGGCAGCAAGGCTGGCAGGCAGCAAGGCTGGCAGGCATGCAGGCATGCAGTCAGGCAGGCTGGCAAGGCAGGCAGGTTGGCAAGGCAGTCGATGTGTCTGGACGCAGGTCTTTCCTCTGAATGGTGACCTGCTTGGGAGCTGCTTCTCTTTATATCCACGGGGCTGATGCAATGCATCCTCCCCGCATGCACAGTGAATGCAAGGCATCCACTAGGCTTCCGCTAGGCATCCGCTAGGCTTCTGCTGTGCATCCGCTTCATCCACTAGGCTTCCGCTGTGCATCCACTTCATCCATTCGGCGTCCGCTCTGTATCCAGTGTATCCGTTCCATGTCCACTTTGCTGTGCTCCCCCGGAAGCCTTGCAGATATGCCATCCGCTCCCATCCGCTTCCATCCGCTAGGCTTCCATGGAGCATCCGTTTTCCATCCGCCCTGCGTCCTCCCCCGTCCGTTCCTTTCCATGTTATCCGCTCTGGTTATGATCATGAATACCAAGTATACCCAGACATTCAATCAGAAACCACCCCTTAGAGGAAAAAAAAAATGAGGGACTGTGGAAAGGGAACTTCATGAGGACAGTGGTGTCACCCAAGCAGGAAAAGCCCAAAGGGAACATCAGGCTAGCCATAAAACAAACTTGCATAGGAAAAGAAATCGAATAAAAAGTATTGAAAGGAGCCCCCTAAATAAAAGCCAAGTAATTAACAAAGCTAAGGAAATAAGAAAAGGAAAAGCCTTACACGGGACATACCAAATCAGCCAAACAAACAGACAGGAATTATAAAATAAATCAGAAAGGAAATGAATAGGAAAAAGCCATTATAAAACTAAAAGGGATTAAGAAAAAAACTTTTGATACAATCAAGCCATCCCGCAGAGTTTATTTTCAAGCCTTGCTAAGTTCGCCTTCTGATGAAAAAATAAACTCTGACGGTGTTCCGTTCAGAAATAAATTGCGCGAGACCGGGTTCCAACAACAACTCTTTTATTTTAACAAGTAAGGCAATGGTAACAGAAGAACAGCCCAAGCTGCGACAGCCTTTCTATTAGCAGCTTGCTCGCAGCTTGTGGCCAATGACAGTACTTTGAGTGTTCCTGCCGTCAGGCGGCCAATCAGATTGGTTCCCTAATAGCCAATCCGAGAACAGCCTTCTCAGCCAATCAGATTAAGGGACTTGGAGCCTACCAAGTTCCATACACAATACCCCTCCCCCCTTGGTTTCGTCCAACATGCATCACGTAGTCACGCAGGTAGGTGGGGCTTTTTCGAGTCCTGGTTGACCTGCGCAGCTCAATCTCGGCGTGGTCTTCAGGTGGTTCGGACGGGATCGCTTTCTCTCTGTGCCTTCTCCATGGAACCTCCTGGAAGGGTGAGTCAGCCTTGCCACTCTTGCCTGAGTTTTTCAGGCCGGTTGAGATGGCTCCGCTGCTCCCTCCTCCCGGACTTCTCTTTTTGATTTGTTTGGGAGTCTTTGTGTAGTGTTTGTTGTCATGTTATGGGAGGTTCGTCTCTCCCTTTTTTATTATTTTGTATTTCCCCCTCTCCTCAGATGTTTTTGGTTCGTTTATTATTTTTGGTGCTTGTGTGGTGTTGCATTCTAGGGTGCGAGAATGAAGCTGGTCGATGTGCCACTTCCATTCTCTTCCATCATCTAATACTAGTCGGTAAGACCGGGGGCCTGTGATTTGGTTGATTGTGGCTAGGAGCCATAACGGGTCCCGGGTAAGGTTTTTTGCATAAAGCAGGTCACCTATCTCGAATGAGCGGTATTTGCTGGAGGAGTCAGGGGGTTTATCCCAGGTATAAGTGGGGTGCAGTCTGTTGAGGTAGGAACTCAATTTCCTACCCATGAAGAGTTCTGCTGGGCTCTTGTTGGTTGTGCTGTTAGGGGTAATATGTTGCATGGTTAATAATCAGTTTAGCTTTTCTTGCACGTCCCCCTTGTCCATTCTTTCTAGGCCCTCCTTAATGTGTCGAACCATGTGTTTATCCCTGCCATTTGCAGCCAGATGAGCCGGTGCTGTAAAGGTGTGTCGAATGCCCTGTGCAGCTAAATACTGCTCGAATGCCAACACAGTAAACTGGGGCCCATTGTCCGACACCAATACATCAGGAAGTCCATGCGTGGCGAAAGGTTTGTCGAACTGCTTCCTCACTGCCTCGGTGGTCATGGAAGCCATAAGTATGATTTCTAACCAGTTAGAGTAGGCGTCCACAACTATCAAAAAGGTGTTGCCTTTCATTGGCCCAGCAAAGTCAATTTGCAGTCTCGACCATGGGCCCCGGGGGGTTTCTCATTCCCTGACTGATGCCTGGGGGGGGGGGGGGTAGGCCTCAATTTTTGGCAGTCATGGCATGTAGCCACCCAACATTCAATGTCTTTGTCCAGCCCTGGCCACCAGATGTAACTCCTGGCCAGGGCTTTCATCTTAACTATGCCCGGGTGCCCCTCATGCAACATGCACAAAACATTTTCCTGTAGTTTTTTAGGGATTACCACCCTGTCACCCCACAAAATATGCAGCCTTTCTCGAGAGACAGTTCAGTCTGTCAGGTGTGAAATGGATTAAAAGTCTCGGTTTTGTTTTCGTCCGGCCAGCCTTCACCTACCCAATGCAGAATGCGAGCTGTCAGCGGGTCTTTCGTGGTGGCTTTAGTGACGTCTGCTCCAGTTAAGGGCAGATTAGGCCAGGTCTCAAGTTGGAGAGTGGAGACGGTGGGAGTTGGGTCATCTTCTGTGATGGACAGTGGGGAATGGCTCAAAGCATCTGCATGGGTGATGGTCTTCCCTGGGCAGTGGATCAGCGTGTAGGTGTAGGCAGTGAGGAATTCAGACCACCTCGTCATTCTAGGTGACAGAATGTTCGGGGTTGGTTTGTTTCCTGCTAGAATCCCTAACATGGATTTGTGATCAGTGATGATCGAAAAAGTTCTGCCATAAAGGTACTCATGGAATCTTTTGACTCCGGCTATGATTGCGAGGGCTTCTCGGTCGAGTTGGCTGTAATTTCTCTCTGATTTGGAAAGTGTTTTTGAATAGAAGGCGACCAGTGCCTCTCTGCCATCTGGTAGCTTGTGGCTCAGGATGGTGCCTATTCCAAAAGGCGATGCATCACAGGTGACCATCAAAGGCAGGGTATTGTTATACTGGATCAAAACGGTGTTGGACGTCAATAGATCTTTGATACTTTGAAATGCTGCTTGTTCCTGGTGGCCCCATTTCCAGATAGTTTTTTTTGTCTAACAACAGATGTAAGGGTTCTGCTCCGGGTGCTTTTTGGGGCAGGAACTCATTGTAGAAATTTATGAGACCTAGGAATGCTTGTAAGTCAGTTTTGTTCCTATGTCTAGGTGTGTCTTTGATTATCTTTTTTTGTTGGGGTGTATCCCTTGCTCATCTATGAGGTAGCCTAGAAATTCAACCTGGTTGGTGGCTAAGTTACATTTTTGTCGGTTTACTTTCAGGCCTGCGTTTCTGAATCTCCTGAAGACTTCTTTTAATCTACTCTCTAGTTGGTTAACGTTTTTTGCTGACACTAGAACATCATCAAAATAAGGGATGACTCCCTTGATTCCATTTAAAAGGTGGTCCATGAGGCTTTGGAAAATACCTGGGGCAACACTAATGCCGAACTGGAGTCGGTTGCACTTGAACGCTCCTCTGTGTGTCACTATAGTCTGTGCCTCTATGGTAGTGGGGTCAACAGGTATCTGTTGGTACTCTTGTGTGAGATCAAGCTTCGCAAAAAATTTTCCTCCCCCTAGGGAGTGCAATAAGTGTTGCACTACCAGCACTGGGTAAGCACTTTGTTGGAGCGCATGATTTTGGGTTGCCTTATAGTCTCCACAGATGCGCATTGACCCGTCTGGTTTGACAGGGGTCACGATGGGTGTTTCCCACCTGGCATGGTCGATTGGCTCTAACACCCCTTGTGCTATTAGTTTGTTTAGTTGTTCGTCAATTTTTAGTTTTAATGCAAAAGGGATGCATCTAGCTTTGAGCCGGATGGGGGCTATTTTTGGGTCTAGGCTAAACAAAATTGGGGTCCCCTTGTACTTGCCTAGGGTCCCGTCGAATGCATCCCGGAACTCTTGTAAGAAGCTCTCTTCCCAGTTGGCCGCAACGATGCTGTTGATCCTGGTCATCCAGATTCCCAGGGGCACGAACCATTCAATTCCTAGCAAGCTAGTGTGATCACAGTCAACGATGATCAGAGGCAAAATTTTGGCATGATTTTTAAATTTGACGAGGAAATGTCTAAGGCCCACTACTGGGATTCGATTTCCCTGGTAATCCTTTAAGATCAGTTTTTGTTTTTCTAGTTCTTTTTGTTTGATGTTCGGTATCAGGCATCAGATGGTGTTCCAAGATACCATGGATAAAAAGGATCTGGAGTCGATTTCCATCTTACAGGGCTTCCCTTCGATGTTCACCTCCATCTGGACCTTTTTCACATTTGCTGTCCTGGCATTTCCGATTGTTACTTCTGGTGCATTTCCTCTCTGTTGCTTGTTCTTTTACTTCTACTATCTCGGTTCCATCTGCTTCCAACTTGTCTCTCTTCATGTCTGGGGTGGGGTGCTGCCGCGTCTTTTAGGACTATAGCTCTTTTTGTTTCGGCAGACCCTTTTGATGTGCCCCCGTTTGTTACAAGCTCTGCAGATTGCGTCTAGGAACCTGCATTCAGATCGCGGGTGGTTGCCTCCGCATCCAGCACAGTGGAATTCCTGCCTGCTTCTTCTTTTTTCCCACCATTTCTTGTCTGATTGAAGTCTATGGACATTTTCATTGTCGTCATCAGTGTTGCTCGGGGAGTCGAGATCTTCCTAGTGGGTGGTCGCTGTGGGCTGTTTCTTGCTTCCCTCCGCCTTCTTCTCTCTGCTTTGATTTGGCGGATCTGGAATTGAATTCATTTGGTGCATAGTGGCTGCAGATTTCTTTGCTGCTTCGGCAGCGGTGGCTTCTGCGATGGCCTCAGCCACAGAGATGTTCGGTCTATTTAGCAGATTACTCTGAAGTGTAGCATCCTTCAACCTGAGGACCACGCGGTCCCTCATGGCCTCGTCCATGTTCTGGAACTCGCAGGTTCCTCCGATATGTCTCAGGGCTGCTACAAAATCTCAGATGGTCTCATCTTCTTTTGGGTCTCTTTTGTAGAACTTGTGCCTTTTTATCAAGTTGGAGACCACAGGTGTGTAATGTCCTTGGAGCATTCTGTTCAGCTCAGGCCAAGTCATCTGTTTAACATCTCTTGGTTTGGCTAGCGCCTTTGCCATTTTAAAAATGGCTGGTCCGTAGTGTGTAAGGAAGACAGCCCTCTTCCTTTGGTCAGATATCTCCTGCAGTTCGTTGCTTTTTAAAAACATTAGAAAGCTATTGATATATGACTCCCAATCCTCCTCATCAGTGTTGAATAGTGCGGGCGGGCGTTGTTACCAGCCATCTCTTTTGCTGGGTTCTGATTGCCACGTGCTTCGGTCTCGCTCTTCTACGACAATCCCATCCTCGTCGTCAGTGTTCTGTTTGGAAATAAGTTGCACAAGACCGGGTTCCAACAACAACTCTTTTATTTTAACAAGTAAGGCAATGGTAATGGAACAACAGCCCAAGCCGCGGCAGCCCTTTTTTTTGCAGCTTGCTCGCGACTTGTGGCCAATGACAGTACTTTGAGTGTTCCCGCTGTCAGGAAGCCAATCGGATTGGTTCCCTAATAGCCAATCCAAGAACAGCCTTCTCAGCCAATCAGATTAAGGCACTTGGAGCCCACCAAGTTCCATACACAACAGACGGGATTTTAATTTCTAAAACATTAAACATTAAGTACTAAACAAACATTTATACACAAAAGGAGAAAAGGATATAAAAACCAGGAACTTACTATTCGAAGTCAGCTAGCTACCCCAGGAACGCAGTCACGCTGTCCCTTGCCTTCCTGAAAATAAAAAGATCCAGCTTTCACGCAGTTGTCTGTATCCTTGGGCTGGAGCTCTCCCAGCGGGAAAATTCAAACCCTCAGAGAAAGGCACTTTGACAGCCTTTCTACACTCTCTTCCACAAAGGAAGGAAAAAGAGGAAAGCCATAGAAATAAAAATCAGTCAGGAAATTAGACAGGTCCTGAGGTACAAAAATAAGTGAAATAAGAAGAAAAGGAGAGTGCTAGAATTGCACATGGAGGGAGTGCAACTCCATCACCCTGCATGACTTCCAAAGGAGAAGGTATAGGAGGACTGTTGAAAGGCCACATTATAGGTGACACATATGTTTCAGTTGTGACCACACCAATGAGATGGTCTCCAGGCCTGTAAAAGCTCCATCGATTGTCCCCAACCTGGTGCTCCATACTCAATGGGCATTTCCTTCTCAGCTTCCCACCGACTGATGGGGACACCAGCAGCATCAGAAGCAGAAGCAGGAGGTCCATCATTCATGGCATTAATCAATCCACTTCCTGTTTCTAACACAAACAACAAGAACAGTTGGAAAAATAAAAAAAAAACACTGAGAATTGCCAGTGGCTTTTCTGATCTAAACAGAGAACCACTCAGTTTCATCTGCAAAGGAGAGAAAGGTGCAATCAAGAGCAGAGCCTGTACCTGTCCCAAAACATGGTCCTAGAGAGCTTCACCCAAGGAATTTATCCTTTTCTGATAGAAGATCCCTTGCATGTGGCTTCAGTGTAATGCCTACATCAAAGTCAAAAACTGGAGATATAGCATCACAGGTCTCAAGGGTCATAATTACAGCAAGAAGCAACTTCTTCCCATGGGATCCTGAACTTTTTCTGGGCTCCATTTGTAGAGGAGAGGCTGGAATAAAACATGTTAGTAAAAATTACAGATACACCCCTGGGATCATTGTTCTCTTGTGGTTGTAGTCCTTCCTTCCTGTCAGGGCAAGTCCAGAAAGTGATGCTGGGCAAGAGAGTTCAATACCCAGGAAATTGACTTCTGCTGTCCTTCAACATGGCCTCTTGTGTCCAGAGATTTCTGGGGAAAGTCATTCAGAGCTATGGAATTTGGTGTCATTTCTAAGTTAATGCCATTTCACTGTGGTGTCTTTTTTTTTGAAAAAAAAATTTTTTTTATTTTTATTTTTGCAGATCTCTTCACATGAGCAACGTGATTCCAGATTACAACATGTACACATAGTCATAATTACTTTTTCAACTTTCTTATTTAATAACACATCATATTATTATCCACTCCACTAATCTTCAAATAAATTTCCATTTCATATTTCAAATCATTAATTCAATATCAAAATCATTTCCTCATGTATATTTTCAATTCTTTATCCCCTATTATTTCTATTTTCAGCTTACCACCTATTTTATTTTACCTCATGCATTATTATCTTCATTATTTAACTCAAGACCATAAAGATTAAAGTGAAATTAATATATTTAGGATCAACATGGTATATTCCTCAATCTACAATATGTCTTATATTTATTCCAACACTATACATTGAAGCATTTCATATTTTTCTTTCTTTCCACATAGCCAAATTTTACCCCTGTAATTTAAAAAATATTCATTTCCCCTCTTTTAATTATAATATAATATTCTCATTATAAAATTCCAATATGATGCATATTTTTTTTCTCATATCCTTTGCTTAGTCAATTATATTTTCTATTTCATTTAGGATATATATAAAAAATATAAAAAAGATTATATTATTATTAATCCATATATATATATATATATATTTGTTTTCTGAGGTTTTCGCGGGTATTTGTATGTGGATCTTTGGTTATTCGGGTTTTCTCTCACGTAGAATTGGAAGTATCTAGGCAACATTTCGATGAAGTCTCATTCATCATCTTCAGGCTTGTTTCTTCGGCTCTGTACTTCTCAAAGTAATTGAGCTTGCAGCTGCTTCTTCCTTTTAACTGCTAGTGGGGGTGTGACTTGATTGGGTGGGGGTTTGGCTGTGTTCTGATTGGTAGGGGGGTTGGCTGTGTTCTGATTGGCTGGGGGTGTGTTCTGCTTAAGTGGGGGCTTGGTTGTGCTTAGGTCAGTCTTAATTGCTGGGGGATTTGAGCTGGTGAGCTGTGATCTTGTTTGGCTTCGTGTTCGTGGTCGTGCCACATCTTCATGGTGGGTGTCAGTTTGCTTCTTGTATGGGTCAGAGGGGTTTGAAGCGGGTAGTGGTGCAGCTGCAGTATGGCTTCTGATTCGTGGTCCTGTCTTCTCTTCTGTGTGGGTGTGAGTCTTTTTTCTGCGTGGAAGTGTGGTGGTAGCATCTTGTGTGGCACTTGTGGGTGTGGGTCTGGTGTCATTCTTGATGTTCGGTACTCGTTTATTAGTACCTAATTTGTGCACGCATTGAAGAACACAAGAACTCAATCAAAAAAGAAGAACTGACCTCTTCCCTGGTCCAACATCTCAAAGCCACAGGACATGAAATTGACTTTAAAAATACCAGAACTATAGCCAAAACCGAACACTTCAACAACAGAATAATCAGAAAAGCCATAGAGATAGAAAAACGCCCACATAGCATGAATAAACGAGATGATACCTCCCGCCTACCAAGCATTTGGAAACCTGCCCTCATTAATAAACGAGTTCTGATCCCACAAGTACCCTTCCACCAAGGTAAACATGGATCAAACCACTCACGATCGTAGTTTCTGATCCGTCTTTGATGGAAACGCCATCAGAAATTCTAACTCTGGTGTCTTCTAATGACAATCAGCATCCTTGATCTCTGCCCAAGGTTAAGAGTAGGGCCCATTTGGAATTCTGTTTTGTATCAGAATCCCATATATTGATCCTAATTGCAGCCAATTTTAAACTTGCTTGTGCCTGAAGTGAAATTTAATTCCCCATTTTTTCTAGCAATATTAATTTTGGGATGAAAGCTCATTAAAAAGCAGGAAGTGACAACTGGTGGACTATATCATTGGGTAAATTGGGAGAAAATTATACAATGGATGGAAATTTTTTATTTTCTTGTCATTCCTGTGTTATCTTACCATGTTCCTATAATACACCCAAGATTCCTTATATTTGATATTTCTTCATTTTTTAAATAAAGAATGGGCTGTAAGGTCTGTAGCAGAGATCTATCTATCCATCCCTATCTATCTATCTATCTATCTATCTATCTATCTATCTATCTATCTATCTATC
>BLBF01000335.1:873368-884849 GCA_015471245.1 Laticauda colubrina
AAAACATAAAATATCTTTTTGGACGGCAGTTTGATCCCGAGTTACATCTTTTTTGTACAGACATAAATTCAAGTTCATGCTTACTTTTATATAGCAATTCCATTTCTTATTTACTATTTTACATTTTCTATATAGCTTCTCCCCTCTTTTCACTCTCTTAATTCTATTATATTTATTTCATCTCAATTTAAATCATTATACTTATATCTTTTGTCTGTCCTGTTTCAGCTGTCTATTATTTTTTCTCATTAACACAAAATTTCTTCTGTAATGACTGATTGGAGTATAATGCCTTGTCATACTTATCCTTCCCCTAGTTTTAAAGCTTAACATAACACATAATTTTCATTCGGATTCTGCGTAATACATTCTAAAAATAAACTCAATATTTTAAAACAGGAAAGAAAAAATTTTTTTTAGATATATAATATAATTAAAACAACAATCCATAGCAATTGAAATTATATCATTAAAATTAATATTCATTTAAGTCTTAAACATTTTACACAATCCTTTCTAAATAAATATCATACTTCTATGGGAACACTTATAGATTTTGCTTAGTTACTTTCTTTAATTCAATTCTCTCATATTTAATTTCATTTATTTTATTTAAAAAATTTTTTTCGCTCAGTTACATTAAATATTTTGTCCCATTTTATAATCATATATTATTCCAATTTTCTAACATTATTACAAATACAGATACAACAACACAATCTTATGTACCTTTGCAGAATCTCTTTTTCAGTTATATGTTTACCCATTATCTCTAAATAAATTCTGTTTCTTTACATCTAGTTTCAAACCTTTGTAGCTTCTCTTCCCTTCTTTCCTCCCTTGTTTCTCCCCTCTACCCTTTTTACCCCCTTGTCTCTTAATCTCCACCCTCTTGTGTATTCCTCTTTTCTGTTGCTTTCTGATATTGTGTCCACTTTTCACCTTGTTTTTCCCTTTTTTGGTTGTTTTTTTAAGTCTTAAATTCTCCATTCTCTTTCTCCCCTTTCCTCTTTCTTCCCCAAATAAAGTTGCTTGTTCATTAAGGATGGTTTCTTCTTCATCCCAATCTTCTTGTTCTTGTAGTTTCTCATATGTAGAAATTGCCATTTCTAAAAAATGAAAAACAGAGCCAAAAGAATCCTTCCCTTCTTGTTTCTCTTGTTTATATTTTATAAATTCCATTTTCAGTTCATCCATAAGTAATGCCATTGTAAAAAAAAAAAAAAAATTAAACAACCCCAATGATTTTAATCATTCAAATAAGAGTTTCCAAAAGTCCCAAAGTCACCAAACAATCCAAATACACACAGTCTATTTCATTTAACACTTTCTTCTTTTTTTCACTTTTTTTTTCATTTTAATGCTTCAAAAAACTTCAAATTCTTTTTGACCTTCAATCCATCTGATAGAGTAACCAATTATGATCCAAAATGAAAAAATCCAATAGTAAAAAGGCCCAAAACCAAAGAAGAAAAAGGATAAAATAAAAAGCAAAAATAAAAATATTACTAGAATTGAAATATACAAAGAGGCTGGCGAGTAGAGATTTCACAAGTATATATATATATATATATATATATGGACTGCACACTGCACTTTATTTATTTATCCAAGGCTCTTATTATGACTCTCTTCTCCAGCAGCTTCAAAGCCAAGCCTCAAGTGTTGAAATATTGATAAGAGTCCAGGAAAACACCTGTAATAATATTTTTCTGTGCTCTCCCTCCATCTTATCACATTAAAATGTCCTTGAGAAGGAGTGTTTATACATTTCTCCCCAATTCAAATAAAGTACTTTCAAGCCTCTAGTTGGCAGTGTTGCAAGATCTCTTAATACTTTCCCCCCCCCCCAGCCAGAAAGAAGAGTAATGTATACAAAACTCAGAGGAAAAGAAAAAACAAAAACAAAGGGGGCCTCTATACTAAAGAAAATTAAAAAATCAAAAGAAGCATAAAAATATATATAAGAAAAAATTCAATCTGGTTACCTACAAAGTCACATTAAAGTCCTCGGAAAAAGAAGTAGTATGGAAAGAATCCAAGCCTCAATTTGACATCACTTTAAAAAACGCCGCTCAAACAATTCCAGTCAAACAAAAATAAAGTCACAGGTTTCTTCTTTGTTCAGGATATCCTTTCAGGTCTCAACCAATTTACAATACAAAAGAGGTTTCTCACCCAACCGACACACACTCGCTCAAGCCACTTTCTTTTCGGAGCTGTCCCGACTTCAGCAGCTTTGGAGGCTGCCTTTCCACCGCCAGCAAAAGGGCTTCTCCCGGATCAAACCAGAGATTTTGCGATATCTCTGGGATCCTGGGACTGTGCCCTTCACAATCCCCGTCTCTACGGGACGGTTTAGGTCCGTTAGGACCGACCAGGGGCGAAAATATCAGCTGCGATCTCAGAGCCTCGAGATCGCAGCTGTAGCACCGAGACGAAGCTCCGCCTTCTCCTGAAGAATATCATGCTTGTTGATGGATTGCGAACATTTAAAAACAGACTACCAATTTAAAGACACTGATCAATTAAAATTTCTAAATTATTTGGAGCCAGATTATTGGACCATTGAAGAAGTGAAGGTTCTATGGAGAGCAGCTGAAGGACAACTGGTTGCATTTGGTCAAATTTTCAATTGTGAAATCAATATTTATGATTGTCGTGATTTCACAGAAAATCTACTAATAGATTCTAAAAATTATACAATTCCTTGCAGCATTAAAAAGGCTAGAGATATTATTAAAATGATTGCAGTCAACTCAGCAGAGGAGGAAAGGGGCTTCTCGCAGATGAACATGATATGTTCAGAAGGCGGAAAAGTCACCTGACAGTTAATATTACAATATTACAAACCTCCTGACCATCAGTCTAACTGGTTCCCTGTGCAAGAATGGGATTCTGTTCCTATAGTAAAGAAGTGGTTATGGGCACATCCTCACACAGCTGAGAATGCTCGTGTTAAACACAAGAAAACTGTAACTTGGGATGATAATAGAAAAGCAATTTGGGAGTACTTTAAATGTTACTGTTTTTTGTGAAGTTTGGTCATGTAATAGTTTTTGATTAATATTTTAAAATGTAACAATATAGTTTTGTGCACCTTTTTATTATTTAAGCATCAAAGACATGACATAATAAACTACCTTTTGTTTTGTTATATCTTTTTTAATACTTAGTCATTAGGGCAAAGAAGTGATGTTGGGTTGGCCTCGCAAAGCACTCTGCAGCCCTCCCTGTATCTGCCCGCGCCTCGCCTTGCCCTCTCCAGGGTTCCCCAGGCCTTGGAAACTGGCAAAAATCATTTGCTAAGCAATTGGCCACGAAGCGAGGACCTGGTCATTAAGTGAGGACCATTTAAATCTGGGTTGCCAGCCACATGTTCCCATGGCCACACCTACCCATCACATGACCCCCTAGCCACGCCCACCCTATCACATGACCACCTAGCCACTCCTAGTCAGCAAGCCACTCCCACCCAGTCACATTACCTACAAGCCACACCCACAAATTAGGCCACAACAACAGAATCGGTTGTTAAATAAATTTGAATCCCACCCCTGAAACTCAGCCCCCCTCTCTTCTTCGCTAATGGACTATTACTCTGGCCTAGGCCAGTCTATTTTACATAACAAATATCTACTCCAGGTAAAGCTATAATAGGAATTTCCCAAAGCCCTCTTGTAATGACATCATCATCCAGCCAGGCTCAACCAAACCTGGGACTCAGGACAGCCTACAGACTTGCCCCTGCATGGCCCCATGGGAGTCTGACAATCAATTAGAATACAAGCTGAAATTCAAATCCCAACAGAGGGCATAAAACAATTGCACTCTCAGCATCTCAGCCCTTCTTTCCTCAACCAAGGCATGTGCTCCTGTCTACCATTAAACCATCTTCCAAGCAGTCACCATGTTTCCAGCGTCTTTCTTCCCCACTTGAAACTGAACCCAGAAGGAGATTTCTTCCAAGAGAGGCTGGACAGAAATTTCAGATCTGCTCCCTGTTATTCGGGAGCATCAGACAGGAGGAATTAGATGGTGCAAACCTCTTGACCTTCTGCAGCACAAGAAGGTTGAGATGTTCCCCTCCTTCTCCTTTGGCTTCTTTCTCGACAAGGACTCAGATTAATGGATCCCTATTGGGACCTCCATACCTGCCACGGCTGCAGGAGGCAGGAGGAATAAGCGGCCTGGGCCAATGTGTGAATGCGACAACCAATAATGGTGACTTTTGATACTTTTCCTATTCCTTTTCTCCTGGGTCTCCAGTGGGGCTTTCTGGATGCATCTTCTGCGGCCTTTGATAGAAAAGTTGTGCTTGGAAAGGGAACAGTGGAAATAATGATCTTGAAATGGATTTTCCATGAAGAAATGGGCTTCAAAGGCAGCATCCCTTGGCCTTTTTTTTTTGGTAGATAATCAAACTTCCAAATACTATGGATGTATTTGAGAAGTCTGTGCTTCTTTATTTCAAAGAAATAAATTGTTTCTGGAAATAAGGAGAAACTTTCTGACATTGAGAACCAATGGAACAGAAGTTCCCTCAGAAGTTGTGGGAGCACCATTGCTTTAGACCTTCAAGAAGAGATTGGACTGCCATCTGTCAGAAATGGTGTCGGGTCTCCCACTTGGGTGGAGGGTTGAACTAGATGACCTACAAGATCCCTTCCAATTCTGATTATCTGTTATTTGTTTTCAATTATGCAACTATGGAAATAGGCTGAGAGAGGCAATCACTATGTAAACAAAGGTTTAAGTGATTCAAGTGATGAACTCAGGATAGAACTGAGAAAGGAAAATCATCTGGATTTCCTTCAGGTTTTTTTTCAACCCCATCTTTGGATTTTACTCTCTTCCACAAAGTAAAGCAAAAGAGGGGAGCCATGGAAATAAAAATCATTCAGGAAATTAGACAGGTCCTAAGGTACAAAAATAAGTGAAATAAGAAGAAAAGGAGAGTGTAAGATTTGCACATGGAGGGAGTGCAACTCCATCACCCTGCATGACTTACAAAGGAGAAGGTATGTAAGGAGGGCTGTTGAAAGGCCACATTATAGGCGATATTAATGTTTCAGATTTAACCACACCAATGAGATGGTCTCCAAGCCTGTAAAAGCTCCATGGATTGTTCTCCTCCCGGTGTTCCAAACTCAATGGGCATTTCCTTCTCAGCTTCCCACAAACAGATGGGGACATCAGCAGCATCAGAAGCAGAAGCAGGAGGTCCATCATTCATGGCATTAATCAATCCACTTCCTGTTTCTAACAAAACCAACAGGAACAGTTGGAAAAATGCAAAGACTCTGAGAAGTGCCAGCGGCTTTTCTGATCTAAACAGAGAATCACTCAATTTCAGCTGCAAAGGAGAGAAAGGTGCAATCAAGAACAGAGCCTGTACCTGTCCCAAAACTTGGTCCCAGAGAGCTTCATCCAAGGAATTTATCCTTTTCTGACACAAGATCCTTTGCATGTGGCTTCAGTCTAATGCCTATATCAAAGTCAAAAACTGGAGATATAGCATCACAGGTCTCAAAGGTCATAATTACAGCAAGAAGCAACTTCTCCTCGTGGAGATTTGCAGCGGAGAGGCTGAAATAAAACATTTTAGTAAAAATTACAGATCCACCCCTGGGATCATTGTTCTGTTGTGGTTGTGGTCCTTCCTACCTGTTAGGGCAAGTCCAGAAAGCGATGCTGGGGAAGAGAGTTCAACTCCCAGGAAATTGACTTCTGCTGTCCTTCAACATGGCCATTTGTCTCCAGAGATTGCTGGGGAAGGTCACTCAGAGCTATGGAGTTTGCTGTCATTTCTAAGTTAATGCGATTTAATTCTGGTTTCTTTTTTTTTTTTAAAAGAAACTTTCTTTTTTTCTTTTTATTTTTTACACATCTCTTCACGTGAGTAATGTGGTTCCAGATTACAACATGTACACATAGTCATATTTACATTTTCAACTTTCTTACTTTATAACACAGCAAATTATTATCCACTCCACTAATCTTCAAATAAATGTTCATTTCATATTTGAAATCATTAATTCAATATTAAAATCATTTCCTCACATATTTCCATTTTCAGCTGACCATCTATTTTATTTTACCTTATGCATTATTATCTTCATAAATTAACTCAAGACCAATGTATAGTAAACACACAAAAAAGCAAGATTAAAGTAAAATTAATATGTTTAGGATCCACATGGTATATTCCTCAATGTACAATATCTCTTATATTTATTCCAACACTTTTCATTTAAGCATTTCATATTTTTTCTTTATTTCCACACAGTCAAATTTTACCCCAGTAATTTAAATAAAATTTCATTTCCCTCTTTTTAATTATAATATTCTCATTATAAAATTCCAATATGATCCATATTTTTTATTTTCTCATATACTTTTTTTAGTCAATTATATTTTCTATTTCATTTAGGATATATATATAAAAGAATGGATGAATAATAATAAAATCCTCTTAACATCTCTTAGTTCATCTTCATTTTTCTCATCTATCTACCATGTGGCATCCCACTTTTATATCCTATCTAACCCTTATCTCCAAATCTCTCGGCCTTGTCATTTCTCTTGGTTTTAGTTACTTTTCCCTTTTCTAAGTTTCCCCAATCTTTCCTTTTTATTTCCATCTGCCAGTCACCCATCTTCTCCCCTCCCCCTTTCCTGTTCTCTTTTTTGAGGTTTCTTCTTGTAGAATTTCTTCTTTTGTTTAATCCTGGGAGCGTTTTCTCTTTTATTTATTAACTCTGTCATCAATGTCATAGTTTTAGTTCCTTTAATGTCTTTTGACGATATCTCTTGTTCTCCATGTTCATCTGAATCACTTTCCTCTTCCTTTAACTCATCCTCTCTGAGATTTCTTTATTCTTCTATGGACTGCATCACCATTTGTTTTCCAGTATGTCCAATAATTCCCTTCTTTCTTTCAGCATTCCATTTACAGTTTGCAATTCTGACTTAAAGTCTTTGCTTATTTCTTCCATTTTGCTTAATCAGTTGAGTTATTAAAATTCAAAGTCTTTTGTTGCGATCCTTGCCA
Organism: Laticauda colubrina; assembly: GCA_015471245.1. Classification (NCBI taxonomy): domain Eukaryota; kingdom Metazoa; phylum Chordata; class Lepidosauria; order Squamata; family Elapidae; genus Laticauda; species Laticauda colubrina. Next base: position 880,423 of record BLBF01000335.1, read on the forward strand.
AAGATCTCCTTTTGTCTCTATTGACCTTATTAATCCTTCTGTCTCTTTATCACAATCAACATCCAACAGTCTCAGATATTGCATTCGTTTATCCTATTACTTCAATTTCTTCTCCCCTTTTTTTAAGTTTCCGGCGTTCTTGTTCTTTTATTATTCTTTTATCTCATAGCAATTATAAGACCAGTGATTTTCCATAAAATCATGAAGGAAAACATCTTTAACCATTTGGTGGCACTCTATATCACTTTCTACTTTTAAAAGTTCTTTTCTTTGGAGAGGGTAAAGCTGGTGTCACGGCGATACAACAGGTGACCTTGATGCTCCAAGATCACCATCGATATTTTTGCTGCTGGATGGTCCACAAGGACCTAAACTGTCCCATAGAGATGGTGATTGAAAAGGAATCATCCTGTCGATCCCAGGGACATCGCAAAGTCCCTGGTCGATCCAGGAGAAGCCCTTTATGCCGGCAGCAGAGAGGAAGCCATCAAGTTGCTGAAGCTGGGACAGCTCTGGAATGGAAGAAAGTGGAAAAAGTGTGTCAATCTGGTGAGACAATTTGTATACTACTATTTTTTTTTTAAGAACACTCTAAAGATTTTAAAACTACAATTAAAAGTGAAATAGAAGTGATTAAGTGGCGAGATTGAGCTGGTATTACACTGAGTGATTTTTTTCCCTCCTCTTTATGGTTGGAATTTATGTATTGGACTTCCATTTTTAATTGGACTGGTTTTCCTTCCTTTTTTAAAAAGTCTCTTTTGTTTGAGATTATTCTTTTTACTAAATTCCTCAACGTTTTAATACTTTTTATTAACCTTTTTTATTTTTCTCTTTTTTTGTTTCTCTTTTTTTTTGGTGCTGGATTGGAGGGGGGGTAAAATGGAGGAAAATAAGTAACACTGCCACCCAGAGGCTTGGATGCATTGTGTTCTCTTTCTTGTTTATAAACTGCTGCGATAGTCAAGGACTCTGAGCCTGTGTATTGAGAAGATAGCTGGATGAGCATGGACATTGTTTACACAGGTGCTCTTCTTTTGAACTATTAATGGCTGGAGTCTGAAGACTTTTAAGTGAAAGAAAGAAGATTGTGGTGACCTTGAAGAGAGAACTATAAATCTGGTTTGAATCTTGATGAAAGAGCTTTGGACATCATATGGTGACAGAGTTTGCTTTTAGCTGGCCTTTTGTTTTTTCCTTTTTGTCCCCCTCCCCCCATCCAGATATTTTTTAGTTGGACTGTGGGCTACTGGCAAGGAATTTGAATTTTTTTCTCTCTTTTTAATAGCTCTTTTCTTTTTATATCTCTAAAGAAGATATTTTTTCCTTTTAATCTTTTTTTTTTAATGTTCCCTTTCTGGTTCCTTTTTCTTTTTTAGTTCTATTTTTAAATAAGTGGAACTGATTGGATTAAGGTATACAAGAGCCTGAGGAATTTTTTCCTTTCCTTTTTTTTCTTTTTTGCTGCCTGTTTTTTGTTGTTGTTGTTGTTGTTGTTTATTTTTTGGAAGATGAGCATAAAGACAACAACTACTGCTTCTTTGATACCAATCTCCACCATCTGGTGGACAACAATCAATACAGATGATGTTGCAACAGGAAAAAGATAAGGAAGTGACAGGTCAGAGTTTTATCTTAGATTCCAGAATGTAGAAGAAAAGGGCAAAAACCTTACAGAAATAATGACATAAATTCTTGCAGAAGTATTGGAGATAACCAAAGAGAAGATGATGGATGGAATGGATGAGGTGTTTCGTGTCTTTACAAAATACACAATGAGAAATAAGCTACCAAGTCCATGTACGATTCACTAAGAAAATGATTAAAACACAAATATTCCAAGTGGCAAGAGAAAAAACACTAAAATATAAAGAAATTGTGGTTCTGAAACAGGTACCAAGAAGAGTGAGAGAAATAAGAAAATCAATTTTTGATTAAAAAGTTACTCAAGAAAGGCGTTAACTACAGATGGCTGATACCAGAAGGCCTCATGTTTATATGGCAGGAGCAAAGACACAGAATTGATTCAATTGAAAAGGCAGAGCTTTTCCACACAGAATATTTCAGAGGGAAAGAGGAGGACAAAAGAAGAGAAGAGTCACTAACTGAATTTCAAGAGGAATGTCTGGTTGCAACTGAAAAAGAAGAAGGTGCAGTAGGTGGTGAACCTAGAGAGCAATGAGAACCAAGATCTACCAGAGCCATAAATCCCTCCTATAAAGTTTAAAAATGGAAGAGAAAAAATTGATTACAATTAATATAAATGGACTTAATTTAGCCATTAAAAGAAGGAAAATATTTCACAAATTAGAGAAATTAAAACTTGACATTATCTGCCTGCAAGAAGAACATATTAAAAATCAACATGAACAAATAAATATTGGCACGACCAAAATTAGGGAAAATATTTACTGCGTTGACATGATGTAAGAAAAGAGGAGTGGTTCTATATATTAAAGATACAATTCCTGCGGAACAGATTTATACAGATGATGATGGAAGAATACTGATGGTAGAAATAATAGACAATGACTTAAAAAGACTTTTGATACAATCTACGCTCCAAATGATAACCAAGAAGAATTTTACAGGAAATTACATATGAAAATAATCGAGTTGGACTATACTAATATATGTATGATGGGAGACTTCAATGGAATAATTGCGGAGAAAATGGATTATAAAGCACAGAAAACAATAAAGAGAAGGAGAAAGACAATCCCAAAATCCTTTTTTCAAATGGCAGAAGAAATAAATCTCAAAGATGCATGGAGGGACAGAAACGCTAAAAATAAACAATACCATTTATTCAAATAGACATGATATGGAGGTCAACGGAATTGATTCCCAATATAAAGGAAATTAAGATAGAAGCAGGTACTTGGGCAGACCACAACCCAATAATAGTCACATGGAAAAGACAAAGAAGATCTAGATGGACTCTAAATAATACAATATTAAAAGAAAAAGACTTTTTTACAGAAAATGGAAAAAGAACTAACCTTTTTTTTATGGAAAATAAAAAAGAGGACACATCATTACAGAATTTTGGGATACAATGAAGGCTTATGCCAGAGGCTTAATAATAGACTACACAAGGAAAAGAAATATAAAGCAGAGAACAACTTTCAAAACATTGGAGGATGACTACAAGAGACTTGGAAAAGAGTTACAGAAGCTTCCACAGAAAAGAGACATTAAAACAAAAATGGACACAATGAAACATAAAATGGAATTAATGGGAAAAAAAGAACTACCTCAAAAAATTTGAAGTGCTTAACAGAATTACTTTGAAGATGCAAATAAACCAGGCAGGTAGTTAGCATATAAATTGAGAAAAGAGAGAGATTCAAGAAAAATAATGCAGGTAATAGATGAACAAAGGCAAGTTTGCTACGGTAATAAAGAGAAGAAAAAAAATATACAAGACTATTATGGGAAATTGCATGAACAAGAGAAGGTAGAAGAGCAATACTGACAAGAAGCAAATCTACCCCAGATTCCCAAAGATATTGAAACTATGTTAGATGGGAAGATAACAGTGATGGAGTTGACTGAAGCATTGAAAAGAGAAAATAATGGAAAGGCACCAGGACCAGACGGACTTCCAGCGGTATTTTATAAAATACTACAAGAAGTATTGAATCTTCCATTATAAGAAGTGATGAATGAAGTTATTTATTCCAGAAAATTCCAATTTGGATAGGGAAAGATTACTTTAAAGACTTGAATAAAATAGTGTTGAAATATATCTGGCAGGGAAAGAAAGCAAGAATAAAACTTGACCTGTTTGTAAGATGCCAGAGTAAGAGGAGGATTTGGCCTGCCTAACTGGGAACTATATTATCAAGCATCAAGTTTGATGTGGGTAAAGGAATGGATAATGTTAAGAAATAGGTTATTGCCATTAGAAGGACATGACTTGCTGTTGGGGTGGCATGCTTTCCTGTGGTAGAAGGGAACTAAAACACAGGGGTATTTTAGAAGACATTATATCAGAGGTGCTATTCATCCGGGTGAAGTGGTAGCAAGAATTTGGCCTGGGTGGCTGAACCGGAAGCAACATCTAGCTGGCCAAAACCCGGTGGCCCAGTTTCCGCTCACTCACTTGCCCCGCCCACCCAATGCTCACTGCCCCAGTTTAAAGGAGGACTGGTCCCCTGCCCTAGCCATGCATTTTCAAGCAGCCACTTGGAAACACATGACTGTGGACGGAGCAGCGGTCCGTGAACCTGCAAAACTGTTCCAAGGCTGGATTCTTCATGGACACTAGAAGTGTCGCTTCCCCTTGTGAGTAAAGTGCCTGTAGTGACAGGGAATGAAGACTGACAGGTGTGTGTGTGTGTGTGTGTGTGTGTGTGTGTGTGTGTGTGTGAGAGAGAGAGAGAGAGAGAGAGAGAGAGAGAGAGAGAGAGAGAGAGAGAGAG
>BLBF01000335.1:885931-897769 GCA_015471245.1 Laticauda colubrina
GCTGAAAGAAGGAAAAAGAGATTTCTTTCCAAAGGAATGGGGGGGGGGCTCCCTGGGGAGGGGTCCAGCAGCACAGGCAGCAGCCCTTCCCAGTCCAGGCACAGACTCATTGGATGCCACCATTGCCACCGGTTCCACTGATGCCACCCACGCCACTGATGCCACCGATGCCACCCACGCCACTGCTGCCACCAACATCACCGATGCCACCCACGCCAGTCCTCACACAGCTGCAGACCAGACAGCCCCACTACACTGCTCCTTCCTCCACCCCACAGCCAAGCCCGGCCTCAGTACATCTGTCATCGGTATTGGGACTGACACCCCATGGCATGGAGGAAGGAGCTCTCAACATCACAGGGCTGAGCCAGCTGTCTGAGAGCTTCCTCAACACACCGTCCCCTGTTGTCCTCTCGGGGCCAGGCACCCCAGTGGCGCTTCAGACCAGCACTCCAGCAGCAGCCACCTCCACAGCACCTGGACCCTTCACCCCTGAGACTGGGCACACCTCTGAGTGACAGAGAAGAGTGCCAGAGACTGGGTGGCTACCTGTAGACTTTATTTGGACACATGACCTGGGTCATTTTTCTTTTACAGCTTGTTATTAACACTTGCTTCATTTATTTTTGTAAATAAAGTCTTGGTGGAAACTTTTAGAAATGGTTTAAGCCTTTGCATGCTTGTGGGATGGGTAAGGATAGCAGTGGGGTGGGCAGGGATACCTTTGGTTTGGGTAATAGCTGTGGGATGTGCAGGAATACCTGTGGGATGGGTTAGGATATCTGTGGGATGGGTTAAGATAGCTGTGGGATGGGTTGAGATAGCTGTGGGATGGGCAGGGATACCTTTGGGATGGGTTAAGATAGCTGTGGGATAGATAAACCTCCAGTGCAAGCATAGTGGGACTGTATGGTCCACCCTCCCAAGTGCCACACCAATGGCCCTTTTTTATCAATCATAATGTAATCAATCATCCACACATGTCAACAGAAACACAACTCTTTATTAAATGCCCTGTTCATTATAGGCCCACCCAACATACATGGCCCAATCTCATCAGTGTTATGAGACAGGCTGAAGGAAGCACCCATTAATCATCTATCATCCTGTCTTGCCACTCCACTGCTCCAGCTGGAGAGTTGCACCAGTGTTTCAGGAGGTTGCGCTGCTTCTTCCCTTCACGTGAGGCTCTGTTGGGGCCTTGCACATCCTCAGTGTCTATCAGGTTTCGCCCTTGCCTCCATTCACCAGGCTCCATGTCCCCATTGCCTTGTTGGAAGTCCACGAGCCTGTTTTGCAAGATTGGGTAGCGGGTGCGCATGAGATTGTGCAGGATGCAGCAAGCTTCCACGATCCTCCTCACGGTCTCTGGGCGATGCTGCATGGTGGTGAGAAGTACCTGGAACCTGTTGGACAGGATGCCAAAGGCGTTCTCCACCACCCGCCTTGCCCTGGACAGCCTGTAGTTGAAGATACTCTCTTCACGGGTAAGACATCTGGAGGTGTAGGGATTCATGAGGAAGGTTCTGAGGGAGAAGGCGTCATCCCCCACGATGAAGTAGGGCACATCTTGCATGTCATTGGGTAGTGAGTCTGGATCTGGGAAGCCCATGATGAGGTTGCGTTCCAGCCCCTCCTTGAGGTGACTGGCGTTGTATACCTGGGCATCTGAAGCTGACCCGTTGCCTGAAGCATCGATGTACATGAACTTGTAGTCAGCATCGACCATGGCGAAGAGGACGATGCTGAAGAAGCCCTTGTAGTTGAAATAAGTGGACCTGACTTGGCTGGCGCTTTGCAGGCCACGTGCTTGGCATCTATGGCTCCAACGGTGTGGGGAAAGTTCCACCTCTGATACCACTGCTCTGCAACTTTCTTCCATCCTTCTTCAGTGGAGGGGCACTGGAAGAGCTCCTCCAGGTATTCTTCAATGATGGCCTGCACCACTTCTCTGACCACAATGCTGATGGAGTTGTGTGGCACCCTCCAGCCATACTGCATGCTTTTGTAGGTGGTCCCTGAGGCCAGGTGGCGCAGAGTCAGTGCCACCTTGAGCCCAGGGTCCAGGCTGGGCTAGAGGTTGGTTTTTGTCTTGGTCAATCTGGGTGTCAGCCACTGCACAACTTCGTCAAACATGGCTGGAAGCATCCTCATGAAGTTCTGGAATGCACGAGGGTCTTCGTTCCTGAGCTCCACCATCAGCTTGTTGTACAGTCCATACTCTGCTCTTCTGGCGATCCATCTTCGGACCCAGACGCTTCTTGGCCGCCTCCTTTTCTTCCCATAGTAGAGTTCACAGAGCCTGTAGATGGCTTTGCACTGTTGCAGAACGATGGTGGCTACCAAAAGGACTGTGTTACGATCCATGGTGGACATGACTGGATGCTGTGGAAGAGCAAGAGGCAGATGAAGGCTGCAGAGGTCTCCACAGCAGGGCTGCTGGTCTAAAAGTGAGATCCAGGTGAGTTGCTCCTCCTTTTTATAGGCAATATAGGTTTTCCACTAGGTGTCCTTCTGCATCCTCTAGGCATCCTCTAGACATCCTTAATATCCGAGATCGGTCCCCTCTGTGAACGTTTTTTTTCCATTTTTATGCTTTCTTTGCGAGCTGCAAACCGCTTTCATCCTTTCTCCGTCCTTGCTACTCATGCTGTGCATCCGTTCCACTTCCTCCCTGTGTCCGCTTTGTGCTGGAGCGGATTTGAGTTGCGTGGATGCGCAGCAGATGCCTAGCGGATGTAGCGGATGCGTAACGGATGACGACGGATGCAGAACGGATGTTCCCTGTATGCCTAGCGGATGCAGAATGGACACGTTGGATACATTTTCCGCTCAAAAAGTTTTGAGCAGCTCAAAACTTTTTGAGCGGATGAAATGTCAGTTGATGGATGCTGGACGGATAGAGAGGAAGCAAAATGGAGGCAGTGAATACAGAATGGATGCATCACGTTAGCCAACGGATGGCAAGTGTTTTTCTCTGTTTTACATTCTCTTTCCATCCATTGGTGCAGTGTGACATGGGCTTAAGATCGGGCGCCGTCAGGATAACCGTTATTCTCCAAGTTCTACCACAGACCCAAAGCAACAAGGAGCGCTCTGATTGGATGAGACGCTCAAGAGAAAAGGCGCCTTTTACCCAGACAGGTGCTGAGGAAAGAGCGCGGGGGGGGTGTCCTGAGAGCTCCGGCTCCCCTCAGAGAGGTGCGGTGAGGGGTCTTGGTGGGGGGAGGAGGGGGACGAGTATTTCAGGGTACCTGGAGGGTGGGTGGCTGGTCCGGGCTAAGGAAGCGGGCCGGGCTTTCTGTCAGGGAGGGGTGCTTTGTGCTTGGAGAGGGAGCGGGAGAGCAGTGGGCAAGGAGCGGACAAAGCACCCGAGCCGCAGGAAAAGAGAGTTGAAGGGGCCCAAGAACCGCATAGAGTCTCCTGCGGCGGTTTCCACAGCTCGGCTGCCAGCTCAGCTGCCAGCACGGCTGGAGCATCTCTGGTACTAAGCAGGGATGCTTCGGGGTCTCAGCTGGAGGGACAAGCGGGTTGGAGTTTTGGAGAAACCAGCCGGCCAGCAGGGTCGCCTTTTCCTGCCCCTCCTTCCCTTCCCCTTGCCAGCATCACAACTCCTCCTCGCCCTCTGCTCTGCCGAATGGTCCCCGAAGTCGCTCGCTAGGACAGCCCCCACTGGCCCCCTCATTCTACCGAAGTGCTGCCCGGCCCTCCTCCCCAGGGGGACTCCTCCATCTGCGGGAGCTTCGTCAGGAGCCTCCCGGTCTCGGCCTCTTCCCAGCCACCCGACAGACGCGGAGCCGGTTCCTCTTCCTCAGGAGCCTCTAGGCACGGGGGAGCGTCTGAATGGGAGCCAGGGAGCGAGACTCGTGTTGGCTAAGGGGGCCGTGGGGGCCGTCTCGCTGCTCCTTTTCTCTCTCTCTGGGGCGTCTTTTCAGAAGCAAAGCCCAAGAGTATGATGGGTCTCCTCTCCCTCTGCGACAGAAGGGAAGCGAAGGTGGCATTTCTGCACTATCCACTGTCCAAGGAGAGGATGGAGGCGATTTGCACAAACTAGGCGGTTGCACGAACTCTCTGGGTCGGCTGAATGGAGGGAAGGAGGAAAGGAGGAGGAGGAGGAAAAGAAAGAAGAAAAAAGGAGAAAAGAAGGAAGAAGTGGAAGGAAGATGAAGAAAAGGAGAAGAAAACAAGTAGAAGGAGAAGAAAAGTAGAAGGAAGAAGGAAAGTAGAAGAAGTAGTAGAAGGAAGAAGGAAAGTAGAAGTAGAAGGAAGAAGAAGAAAAGAAGACGGAAGAAGAAAAGTAGGAGGAAGAAAAGAAGTAGAAGGAAGAAGAAAAGTAGAAGAAGAAAAGAAGAAAAGTAGATGGAAGAAGAAAAATAGAAGAAAAGAAGGAAGAAGAAAAAAAGTAGAAGGAAGAAGTTGGAAAAGAAGAAAAGAAGTAGTAGGAAGGAGGAGAAGGAAGAAGAAGGAAGAAGAAAAGAAGGAGAAGGAAGGAGGAGAAGAGGAGGAGGAGGAGGATCATCATCAGCCGGACCCTCTCACAACTTCAGAGGCTTCCTCCCCTCCCGTTCTCGCTCCCTCCTTGTCCCCCTTTCCCGCCTTTTCCTTCCGCGGAGTTTCCCCCCCTTGAGCCGTTGCCCCAAAGGGTCTCAGTGGCGGCGTCCTCTTGTTCCGCAGCTCTTACTCAGCGGAGCAAAGCCCAGCCCACCAGGCGACCTCAACCAGCAGCCCAAAGGCCCTGGGAGCGTCGCTAACCCCCGGGAAGGGCACCATCCCAGCCGCCGTGGAAGTGAGAGGGACCCCAGGGAGGGAGGAAGGGTCCCTGAGGGGCGCCACTTCTGGCCCCGCTCCGCCCGGCTGCTGTGCGAAGGGCGCTGGGAGCGAAACATCTGAGGGAGGGAGGGGAGCCGCCAGAGGGGGAAAGTTTGGAGCTGCTGGGCGGAGCAAGATTGGCAAAGGGGGGGTGAAATGGGGAGTTGAAGGGGAGGAAACTCCTCGGCGGCTCTTTGGCTTCTCCGCAGCGATCGCTCCGCTCGGTCCTCCAGATGAGGCCCCCCAGCATCCCTGCTCAGCACCGGAGACACTCCAGGAGCCTCTGCGCGGCTCTTGGACCCTTTCAGTGTGGGAGCTCCGAACCTTTGGCTCCCCTCCCCTCACAGACACCCTAAGGTCCTGCGGAGACCCAGAGCCAGCCCACTGGGCCCTCCAGCCGCTCTCGGCGGTGGCGGTGCAGCCTCTGGAGATGGAGCCCCGACGTGGCCTGGGAGGGAAGAGGTGCGGAAGTCCTGTCCAGGCACCCCTCACTCGCCTTGCCATCCCTGGGAGGGATGGAGGGAGGGGCCGTCCGGGGGGCACAGCTGCGAAGGAGACCCTGGGATGGGGAGGAACAGGGGTGCCCGGTGGGGGGAAGGAACCGATGGGGTGGGGTGGGGTGGGGCAGTTGAGTCCCACATCGAAGCCAATTGGGCGGCTCTGAGCCAATCAGCAGAGGACCAGGAGTTTGAGTCCCACCTTAGGCCTGAAAGCAGGTGGGGGAAATTCATCCACCATCCTGGTGGTTCTGTGTTCTAATCCTCCCACAGGCCCCATGCATTCCTGGGGGGGACGGTGGACCAATCCCCAGGAGGCTCTGGGTTCCAGTCCCACCACAGCTCTTATTGACTGGGTGTGTAAAACTTGGGGGGGGGGGGGCTCCAATTAATGTGAGGAACCAGAATTGCACCTTCTTGGGCTGTGAGGGGGCCGGGTGTCCCTCCCTGGGGGATGTGAGGGAGGAAAGGGAATGTTGAGGGGAAACACCCCTGTTCCCATCAGCCTCTGCCTAAGGGCAACCCGAGGCCTCCCAGCGCCCCGGATCCCTTCATCTGAGGCCTTTTGGAGGGGGAATCCGGAGGGGAAGGAGGGGAACCATCCCAGCCGATCTGCCCACTTCAAGGACTCAGGGAACCAGGTTCCAAAGGGGAGATTCCAGGGCATTGGGATATTAGCACTGCTCGCTTGAAAATGCCACCTTCTTTTCCAAATGAGTTCCTGTATGTGGGGGTTTGTGATTAGCATGGTGGAGTTTTACCTTTCTAAATGTGAAGGAGACCCTGAGACCATCTAGCCCCACCCCTCCTCTCTGCAGGGATCCAGTTCAAGCTCCTCTGACTGATGGCTGCTCCCTCTTTGCCTTGAGACAATCTGGGAAGGGGAGACTGAGCTCTGTCAGGGAAGATATGCCTATTTTGAGGCATATTAAGGAGGGAAGATCGTTATATTTCCCCAAAGGGAGAAACAGGTTGTTCCAGGCAGAGAGCAGCCCCCACCTTTCCTCAGAGTCCTCAGCAGATGTCAGCACTGAAGGGATCAAGAGCCCGTGGAGAGAAGCCAAGGACCTGGGAGCCTCCTCCTGCCCTGGGAGCCAAGGAAGGGCCGGATCCTCCCCCTCTGCAGCCCTTTGGCCAGCCCTGAGCGGGAGGAGGGAAGGGAGGCCTGGGACAGGCAGGGGGTCCTGAGCAGCTCTGCTCCCCAGGAAGGAGGCTCCTTCTGTCAGGCAAAGGCCTCCCCTCCAACGGCCCAAACCCAGTTCCCATCTACATGGACGGGGGACCAGGAAGGGCTCTGGGACTCCCACTCCCCCCCCCCACCTAAGCCTTGGGAGACTCTCCTGGTCTGGCCACAAAGGACAGGGGAGGCAGCTGCTATTCCCCAGGGTCCCTCCAAACTGGCGCTTCCTCCTTCCTGGGGCTGCTTCTCCTGAAGCTGGGCCAGAGCCCCCCAGGCCCCTTTCCCAGGAGAACTCTCTATCTGCTGCCTTGCAACCCTCCCTTTCCCTCCTGGGGCTGCCATGGTGCCTCTGAGGAAAGCAGGGACCTCCTTTCAGCCCTGCCTCCAGACAGGGAGAAGCTCCCCTGGGAGCTTCCTCTCTCCAGTCATTCGCAGTCATCTGGGATCTCTTTAGGGGAAAAACATCTCCAGATTAAAGGGCGTTTTGGGGGTGCAGCGGCCCCTCTCTCCTCCCCCCAGATAAGCCGCCTTCCACCAAAGTCAGTCCTGGCTGGGCTTTTTCTTCCTCTGCTTTGCAAAGGGGGGCTTCCCTCCTTTCTCTTGGCCGGAAAGGGTCCACATTCTTGGGCCTCTGCCCCCCTGCTCCGTCCCTTTGGGCAGCTCCGTCCCTCCTCCTCCTCCTTCTGGGGTCCCTGGCTGGCTCTTCAGGGCCAGGAAAGCCTCCCTCATGTGGCCCCGGGGTTGGAGGGGGCCTTCCCAGGGCTCCCAGCCCTCTCCCACCCTCTGGGCCTCCCACCTACGGAGGGGAGGGGGATCCAGCCAGGCTGAGTCTCGGACTGGATTCACCCACCACCTCACAGTCCATCTGAGGGGCCGTAAGGGGCCAGGCAGGCAGAGGGACGGACGCACACAAAGAACGGGAGGGGGGAGGCTGGTGCCCCGCCCCTCACTCCCAAAACGCGCCCCTCCCAGCCTCTGCAGGGAAGTCCTGGATTGTCCAGTGGGGGGAGGACAGTGCCCCCCCTTGCTTGGCAATGCTGGGGAGACCCCGAAAGGTGGGGTTCCTTCCCGGTGCTCCCAAAGAGTATCCAAACGTTCCTGGCATCAAATGGGAAAGAACCCACTTTCCCACTTCTTTCCTAAAAGGAAAGAAATGCAAAAGGCGGAGAGCGGGGGAGACTTCGCTCCCCCCCCCCCGGGACTTTCCATCAGGCAAGGGAACGAGAGAAGCAGAGGCGGGCAACAGGCAGACGCGCATGCTCAGTTCCTTTCTTGAGGCTCGCAAGCCGCCTGCGGAGGGAGCCCCCTGGTGGTTACGTTCAGCCAGCCACGGCAGCTCCCCTGGCAAAGACGCACCTTTGCGCCCTAATCCCAGCGGCGTTGAGACGAGACGGGTGCGGGGTGGATGATGCGACGTGGGGGAGCTCATCTCAGCCCTCGAGAAAGGCCCAGCGCCCAGTGACGCCCTGCAGTAGTTCATGGGTGATACAGAGTTCGTATCTCTCATCTCCGTCTGCCAGAGCAAGGGTTAAGGCCAGAGAGTTGTGAAATCCTAGAGCGGAAAGGAATTCCTTCTTCCGGCCTTCCTTGGAAAAGAGCCTCCTCCCACCTGGAATTGTCTCCTGCCTCCAAAGGATAACTCAGGGCAACGTTTTCTGCGCATGCGTCCCTTGTTCTCTGAGGCTATTTCCGCCTGGCTCTGACGCCCAGTGTTTCATGCTCATAGTCCGCACCATCTATGCTTGGCGGCTCGAGGGGTAGCGCAAGGGTTAAGCCCAGCGAGATGATCAGTCCTAGAGCGGAAAGGAGTAACCGCTTCCATGCAAAAGATCCTCCCGTGTGGAATTCTCGGACAACCTTCTCTCGCGCATGCTCCGTGTGCCTTCCACTTCGTCCCAAGGGGCTTCTCTTCACCCTCCTCAGCGGGCGAGGATCGGAGGCTTCCCTCAGGATGGGCGGGAGAGGTCGCAGGAGGGAATCCAGTTTTCCTTTCCCCCCCCCCCGCACTTTGCCCCTCCTTTTACCCCGCCTCCGACTGCGGGGGGGGGGAGGAGATCCTCCTGGCTGCCCCTCCCCGTGGGAAAGGAGCGGTGGATTCTCCCACGGGGGGTGAAGTCTGGCGTTAGGAGGGAGTGATGGGTTCTGTGGTCCCGGATCTCCCCGGGAGGCTGGAGTTCTGGAGTGAGGCCATTGTTGCTTCTCCAGGGCCGCCTCCCCCTCCTGGCCGGAGAGCCAAGAAATCCCCTCCCTCTGCGGCCCTTTGGCCAGCCCTTAGCCGGGAGGAGGGAAAGTAGGCCTTTGCTCAGTCCGGTCTCCGCCCCAGGAGAGGCGGGCAGGGAGGCCTCCCATCCAGCGACCCCCTAGCCCCTCCCCCCCCCGTGAGCCTCGAGGGCCTCTCCTGGCCCGGCTACAGAGGGCGGGATAGGCAGCCGCCGTTTCCCAGGGTCCCTCCTGGCAGCCCCCCTCCTTGAAGTGGGGGGGTTGGGGGCTCCCAGACTGGTGCTTCCTCCTTCTTGGGGCTGCCCCTTTCCCAGTGGGACTCTCCCCCTTCTACTGCCCTGAGACCCTCCCCTTCCCCACCTGGGGCTGGCGTGGCGTCTCTGGGGCTGCAGGGAGGAAAGAGGCTCCTGGGGGAGAGCAGGGACCCCCCTTCAGCCCCCCCCCCCTCCGGACAGGGAGAAGCTCCCCTGGGGTTTAAGGGGATCCTTTCTTCGCCAGCCATTCGCAGTGATCTGGGATCTCTTTAGGGGGAAAAAACCCTCCAGAATAAAGGGTATTTTTTTGGGGGGTGCAGCTGCCCCTCTTCCTCCCCCATTGCAGGCTGCCCTCTGGAGGGACTCCTTTCCTGGGGAGGCTCCTCTCCACCAGACCCATTTGCAACCTGGGGTCCGGGAGTGGCTGGGGGGATCCGAGGGGCAAAGGGTGTGGGGGGGGGAAATGAAGCCTTCGCCCCTCCCCCCTCGGAGCCTTTTCCCATCAGGCTGGCAAGGAGAGAAGCAGAAGCGGGCAAGAGGGAGGTGCGCATGATCACTTCCCATCTGAAGCTTGGAGGCTGCCCAGACTGCACCACCTTCGGAAGGAGACCCCGGTGGTCGCCCCCTGTCAGGGCAGCTCCCCTTGTGAGCCGGAGAGAGACACGCTTTTGCCTCCTTGGCGCCACAACTCAAGTGGGATTGAGACCTGATGGGTGCGGTGAATGGATGAGGGTAGAGTGGAGAAGCAAGGGGGAAGGAAGGGAAGAGACGCTACAAAGGTTTGAAACAAGATGTAAAGAAACAGGACTTATTTAGAGATAATGGGTAAAAATATAACTGAAACAGAGATTCTGCAAAAGTACATAAGACTACTGTATTGCTGTATTTGTATTTGAAATAATGTTAGAAAATTTGGAACAACATATGATTATAAAATGGGATAAAATATTCAATGTAATTTAGTGAAAATGTCTTTTTTTTTTGAAGAAAATAAATGAAATGAAATATGAGAGAATTGAATAAAGAAGGAATGGGAACATTTTAATTACATAATGTCTTAAAATATAAGTGAAATGGGGGAAGTAACTACGCAAAATGTATAAGTGTTCCCATAGAAGCATGATACCTATTTGAAAAGGAATGTATAAAATGTTTAAGATTTAAATGAATATTAATATTAAGGATAGAGTCTAATTGGTATGGATTGTTATTTATAATTTTTCTTTTTTTTAAATATAGTGTGTAGCATCAGAATGTACTGAGCAGAATACGAATGAAAGTGATGTATTATTTTAAGTGTTAAATTTGGGGGAAAGATATAAAGGCGCCATACTCCAATCAGTGATTACAGGAGAAATTTTGTGTTAATGAGAAAAGATAATAGACAGCTGAAACAGGACAGACAAAGGATATAACTATAATGATTTAAATTGAGATGAAATAAATAAAATAGAATTAAGAGAGTGAAAAGAGGGGAGAAGCTATATAGAAAATCTAGAATGGTAATAAGATATGGAATAGTATATAAAAGTGAGCATGAACTTTAATTTATGTCTGTACGAAGAGATGTAGCCCAGGATCAAGCTGCTTTCAAAAAATATGTTTTATGTTTTTGTATTATGTATTTTGTTTGTATATGTTTGTCTTTTAAAAATCAATAAATTTTTTGGAAAAAAAAATATTACAGAGCCAGCAGATTGCACCCCCCCCCCCAAAAAAAAAAAGTCTCCTGGTGATCTGCTCAAGGTCCCCCAGGAAGTTTTCCTGCCTAAGGCAGGATTAGAACTCAGAGCCTCCTGGACCTTGGCCCATACAACCAACAAGTAATGGGTCATAGATCCCAAATCAATTATTGTCAGGAAGCTTACTCAAAATTGACCGGCAATTTATGTAAAAACATTGGGGTTGTGTGGCAGTGAAGTATAAGCAAGGTCTGCCTTTAAGTTTTTAGGGAACAGGGTGGCTGACTCGGTATGTCTTTATCCCACCTCAAAGCAAAGAGGTCCTGTGAAGCAGGGTCTAAAGAATGATGCTAAAGGAGGCTGCACGAAGGCCCACGACTGTGGAGTGGCTGGCTGACGCTGGCCCTTCCGCAATTATGGTGGCTGGGTTGGGTAGCACAGGTATGCTTGGCACCATGTGGTTATTGATGGTTCTCGTGGTGTGCAAAACAGTAACGAGGTTTTCCTTTGCTGTCTAGTTTGGGTTTTAGGACTGGGAAGATTGGGGTGTTGCAGGGGGAGGTGCATTTGTGCAGTACCCCCTCTTCTAGGCATGCTTTTATTAACTTCTGCATGGGCTCAGTTGTTTCTGACTGTATTCTGTATTGGGGAATGGAGGGTGGTGGCCCTGTCTTTCCTTGAATTGTAACTGGGAGCAATCCTACTTCAGTGGGGTCTCATCCCCATGGAGAGGCCGGTAGGCTTCTGGGGTCTGTGGGCATGTGGCTGTTTCTCTCAATTGGATCTATTGTGGTGAGGGGTGTGTGTTTGACTGGGATGTCTAAGTGGAGCTCCTCCATAGTGCATATGATGGGTGCCCCCAGCTTGCAAAGCAAGTCTCTGCCCATGAGGGACAGGGGAGATTGGGGACAGTTGGGGAATGGGTACTCTCAGGAAAATAGGGGTGATTTTTCCTCCCACCTCCATTTAGTTCTCAGTTCAATGCTCCGGCACCATAGGCTCACCCAGATGACTGTTGCATCAGAATGGTGCAAGTGGCTCAATGGGGTGAGCCTGTGGAGTGGTGCATTGAACGCAGCAGGGGCAGCATGTTGGGAAAGTGGCTCTACTTTCCCAAACTGCCACCTCTGTTCCATTCTGTCTGTCCGTCCATCCATCCATCCATCCATCCATCCATCCATCCATCCATCCATCCA
>BLBF01000335.1:897779-990474 GCA_015471245.1 Laticauda colubrina
CCATCCATCCATCCATCCATCCATCCATCCATCCATCCATCCATCCAAAAGTTCTGTCTCTCTGCCTGCCTTCCTTCCTGCCTGTCTTTCTGTCTACCTACCTACCTACCTACTAATATAGATCTATCTATCTACCTCTCCATCCATCCATCCAAAAGGTCTGTCTTCCTGCCTGCCTGCCTGCCGACCTACCTACCTACCTATCCATACATTCATCCAAAAGGTCTGCCTTCCTGCCTGCCTCCCTACCTGCCCACTTATCCATCTACCTACCTACTCACCTACCCACCCATCCATTTATCTATCATCTATCAATATATGTAACTCTCTCTCTCCCTCTCCCTCCCTCCCTCCCTCCCTCCCTCCCTCCTTCCATCCATATGTGAAGCATCTGCCACTCAGGCACATCGGGAAAGTAGAGCAAAGCCAGCCTGGGAAGGAGGGAGGGAGGGAAGGAGAGAGAGAGCTGATGCATCAGTTTGAAATGAGGCCTAGTTTTGAGGCCCTTTTCCACATTAAAACATCTTTGGCTTCTATTAAAGGTTTTTTGAATGAAACATGGTCAAGACTATCAGGAAGCTCTCACATTTTGCTGAGGCTTTAAACAGGATCCATTGGACCAGTTCTTTACCCTGAAACATAACTTTTCCCTAATGTATTACAGTGCCAATTCTGAAGAAAACAAAACCAAAATGTACTGGTAAATTATAAGGAGAACACACACACACACACACACTCCCTTCTAACCCTGCTGGAGATTGGACTAGAATAGATATCTCATTATCTTTCTCTTCCCTCCCTCCCTCCTTTATTTCTTTTTCTTTTTGTCCCTTCATTCCATCCATCCCTTTTTCCTTGTCCCTTTTTCTTTCTTTCCCTTTTTCTTTTCTTCCTTCTCTCTTTCTCTCTTTCTTTTCTCTCTCTTTCCCTCTCTCAGGCTCACCCCATTGACTTGATGTACCGCTCCGCTTGGATTTGCTTGGGCAGGTCCATCCAGTGCAGCAGGCTCAAAACACCATCCCCTGTTGTACTCTCAGAGCCAAGCACCCCAATGACGCCTCAGACCAGCACTCCAGCCACAGCCACCTCCACAGTCCCTGGTCGCTTAACAGCTGAGACCATGGACATGCCTCAGAGTGACTGAGAATAGTGCCAGAGACTGAGTTTTTTATTTGTTAAGTTTATCTTTGCTGAAGACAATTTACTTTGTTCATTTTGCTTATTTAATAAAGTCATAAAGTTAAGAAAGGTTATCTTTGCTTGAGACACTTGGTTCCTTTTTTTTACTTAATAAAGTGTTGGTGAAAACCTTGAACAAATGGTTACGCCTTTGCATGTTTGTGGGATAGGTAAGGATAGCTATGGGACGGGTAAGGATAGTTGTGGGATAGGTAAGGATAGCTGTGGGCTAGATAAACCTCCAGTGCAAGCATAGTGGGATTATATGGTCCACCCTCCCAGCTGCCACACATATGGCCCTTTTTTATCAATAACAATTTATTCATTGATCAACACATTTCAAAATAAAGCTCTTTATTAATGCCCTATTCATTGTAGAGCCACTGAACCTACATGGCAAAATCTCATCAGTGTTATGAGACAGGCTCAAGGAAGCATCCATTAACCATCTATCATCCTGTCTTGCCACTCCACTGCTCCAGCTGGGGAGTTGCTCCAGTGTTTCAGGAGGTTGCATTGCTTCTTCCCTTCATGTGAAGCTCTGTTGGGGCCTTGTACATCCACAGTGTCTATCAGGTTACATCCTTGCCTCCATTCACCAGGCTCCATGTCCCCATTCCCTTGTTGATGGTCGACAAGCCTGTTCTGCAACAATGGGTAGCGGGTGCACATGAGATTGTGCAGGATGTAGCAAGCTTCCACAATGCTCCTCACAGTCTGTAGGCAATGCTGCATGATGGTGAGAAGTACCTGGAACCTGTTGGCCAGGATGCCAAAGGCGTTCTCCACCACCCATCTTGCCCTGGACAGCCTGTAGTTGAAGATCCTCTCTTCACGGGTGAGGTATCTTGAAGTGTAGAACTTAATGAGGTATGTTCTGAGGGAGAAGGCGTCATCCCCCATGATGAAGTAGGACACACCTTGTGTGTCGTTGGGTAGGGGGTCTGGATCTGGAAACCCATGATGAGGTTGCGTTCCAGCCCATCCTTGAGGTCACTGGCGTTGTATACCTGGCTATCTGAAGCTGACCTGTTGCCTGAAGCATCGATGTACATGAACTTGTAGTCAGCATCAACCATGGCGAAGAGGATGATGCTGAAGAAGCCCTTGTAGTTGTGATAAGAGGACCCTGAATTGGCTGGAGCTTTGCAGGCCATGTGTTTCCATCTATGGCTCCAACAGTGTGGGGGAAGTTCCACCTCCGATACCACTCTTCTGCAACTTTCCTCCAGCCTTCTTCAGTGGTGGGACACTGGAGAAGTTCCTCCACGTATTCTTCGATGATGGCCTGCACCACTTCTCTGACCACAATGCTGATGGTGTTGTGTGGCACCCTCCAGGCATACTGCATGTTTCTGTATGTGGTCCCAGAGGCCAGGTGACGCAGAGTCAGTGCCACCTTCAGTCCAGGGTCCAGGCTGGGACGGAAGTTGGTGTTTGCCTTGGTCAACCTGGGTCTCAGACGCTCCACAACTTCGTCAAACATGGCTGGAGGCATACTCATGAAGTGCTGGAATGCACGAGTGTCTTCATTCCTCAGCTCCACCATCAGCTTGTCATACAGTCCAAACTCCACTCTTCTCCCAATCCATCATCGGACCAACACAGCTCTTGGACGTCTCCTTCTTCTCTTTGCGTAGAAAAGGTGAAACAGTCTGAAGAGGGCTTGGTTCTGGTGTTGAATCATCGCAGCTACCAAAAGGAGTATGCAATGATCCATGGTGGAGATCAGTGGATGATGTGGAAGAGCAAGACCAAGGCTGAAGAGGTCTGTACACCACGGCTTCTGGACTGAAAGTGAGATCCAGGTGATTTCCTCCCCCTTTTTATAGGAGATATCGGTTTTCCGCTAGGTGTCCTTCTGCATTCTCTAGACATCCTCCAGACCCCCTAAATATCAGAGATAAATCCCATATACAACGTTTTGTTCGTTTTCATGCTTTATATCCGAGATGCATCCGCTTATATCCTCTCTATTTCCATGCTACTAATGCTGTGTGGATGTTCCACGTACCTTTTGCTTCCTCCCTCTTTCTGTTTTCCGCTGAAGCGGATGTGAGTTACGCGGATGCCCAGAGGATACAATGGACGTTTAATGGATAACAACGGACATAGAACGTTTGTTGCCCATATGTGTCGCGGATGTAGATCGTACGCGGCGGAAAGTTCATCTGCTCAAAAAACTTTTTGAGCGGATGAAATAGCAGTAGATGGATGCTCGATGGATAGAGCATATGAAAGACGTACGCAGTGAGTACACAACGGATGCATCGCGTTTTCCAACGGATGGCAAGCGTTTTTCTCCGTTTTACATCCTCTTTGCATCTGTTGGTGCAGTGTGACATGGGCTTTATAGGAATAGTGGCGACTAGGGGCAAATAGTGAATGCATAGTCTATTTTGAAAGGTCCTAGTTCTACTGGTATGTTGTGGGTAAATTCTACATGGATTATTTTCCCTCCCACTCCCATTATGTTACCTTGAGCCCTTTCAGTCACGGCAGCTTTATGTGGTGGTTCAGTAATTAATGAGGTGGTGGTTCCAGTATCAACCAAACAATTGTATTTCTTTCCTCCGATAAGAACAGTAACAATGGGTTCCCCTTCTGGGCCATTTCTTAAGGAGATAGCTAGTCCGTTAAAGGTAGCCAGGAATTCAATACTTT
This sequence comes from Laticauda colubrina, assembly GCA_015471245.1. NCBI lineage: Eukaryota > Metazoa > Chordata > Lepidosauria > Squamata > Elapidae > Laticauda > Laticauda colubrina. The sequence goes on from BLBF01000335.1 coordinate 901,623, forward strand.
CATTGTCATGCTCAAGTCAAGAAAAGGGGTAATTCATGGTCTCTCCTTTGCTCCCATTGATGTGTATTGTTAGTGTTTATTGGAGGAAAGGGAGCGCTCGGTGGTGTCTGGTGACTGAAACTTTGTTGCTCGGTGTAATGAATTGGAAAATTGTGTGGTCTTGTGTTTCTAGGTGGTGGGTGATACCGGTTGTGGGAGGGGTGTTGCCTGCTAAAATGTCCTTCCTGTCTGCACCTATAGCAATGCTGGCATCTGCCTTGCGACCACCCTGCTTTATCGCAATGCCAGCATTTCTTTGAATTATGAGAAGTTCTACCAGGCGTTTGTCTGGCATTATGTTGCACTACAGCAAACATTTTCAGGTCTTCCTGTCTTTCTGTTTGTCTTTTTCTCTCTTTCTCTTCCTCTTTCAACTTGTCTCTTTGGTCATAGACAAAGTTAGCGATCCTGCTCAACTCTGCTATGTCTAAAGTTGCCCAATTAGAAATGAAGCGATGGAAATGTTGTTTAATATCTAAGGTGGATTGATCCACGAAGGCTGAGGCTAAAATCCTCTGGTCCTTGAGGCAGCTATGGTCTAGATGGGCATATGCAACAGCTGCCTCTGATAGGCGGACCCAAAAAGCATCAGGGTTTTCTTTTTCCCTTTTCGTGGTTCTTTGGAATTCAGACCAATTTAGAGGCTTTTTTTCCAATTTCTTCTAAGGCTTCTAATAAGTTATTTTTTGCTCTTGTGTATTCATCCCAATGATTGGTATCATTGTAGTCCCAGTTAGGGCGATGTACTGGCCATGCGATGCGGGCTGGGGCTGCCTGTCCAGGGTTGGTTGGTAGCTTAGCTATTTGTTCAATTTTCTCAAATAGTTTTAATAGTTCATCTTTCGTCAGAAAGATTTGTAGCAGCTGGGTCATGTCACCCCAAGATGGATTGTGGCTGTCTATGATTGACTTCAGGGTTTGAATTACTGTTTGGGAATCAGCCCTGAAGGCTGGGGTATCTTTTTTCCAGATGACTAGGTCAGAGGCAGAGAAGGGAGTGTGGGTATAAACGTATTTTAATTGTCCCCTATTTTGCACTGGTCTGTTTAAAAGAGGAGCCATAAACCGTGCCTAAGTTTGTCCATCCAGGGAATGGGTTTCAGGTTTTTCCTGATCTTTTCCCTCAATCAGGTTTTTTGTCCTAGCCATTTCAGCCAGCAGTACCAATAGGGTATTTGGCTGGGTTTAATGCGTGTTCTAAGTGCTTTTTGGGTTTTATGATCTAAAGTACCTCTATCAGGCCAAATTTGTCTTCCTGTGTCATCTCGCAATAAAGCCCACATTTTGCAAATTCTTTTTGCGTCTCTTTTATTCATTCCAGGCAGGACAGGCACTTGCCTTTCGTCCCAAGCCTCAAGTAATTTATCCAAGGGGGTCTCCTCCATTGCCATCAAGCTACAACTTCCCATATTCCCTACCTGATGTGGGGATTATTTTGGTTTAGCTGGGCTACTGCCGTCAGTTTTCAGACAAAAAAGGTCTGGAAAGGACTCTGGTTTCCCTACACATGGAGTACGGGCCCCTTTCTCTTAGGGAAACTCCGCCGTCAGTTTGAAGACCCCCCTTAAAAACGGGATCTTGGAGGACCATCTGCCCCCTAGCAGCACCGATATGGGCCCCTCCCCACACTCCGCCGTCAGTTTTCAGATCTCCCTTAAAGGTGGGGATCTGGAAGGACCTGCTCTGCTTTTTAAGGCAAACTATTTCCAATTGTGTTTGCCAGCAACCGCTACGGGTCCCTTCTAACTGCACAGAGATTTGCTTGCGGGATGCACCAGGACTATTTTCCTGCTTTCTATTTATTTCCCAACACCAGTTTCTTTCTCAGCCCGCTCGGTTTTTCATGCGTCCTTCAGAAGGACTCACACTCTGTGATCACCCCTTGTGTTCCCAAATCCAGCCGGTCACGGCTTGTTGGAGCTAGCAGCTAGCTGGGGTGCGGCTGGCAATCACGGAGGAGGTAAGGTCCTGCTGTTTCCACAGAGAAAACCCACAATCACATACCTGGTCCACTCACGTTTCCACTCCCCTCCCTAGTAAGATTAGAAATTTAAAGCGGTACTCACCTACTTTCAAGCAGCTGTTGAGCAGAAAGGTTCACAGACTCCCTTTACTACTCTTATGCCTTCCGGGCTGGGTCTGTGGGTGTTGTCCCTGGACAAAGAAGGTCCATGCCGGCTGGGAGTGGGTCCGTGGGCCCGGTCCGGTGGCAGGGTTGGCTGGAAAATCTTCATGGGTCGCCAATTGTAGAAAGGCTGAAAGTGCTTTTCTCTGAGGGTTCGAATTTTCCCGCTGGGAGAGCTCTGGCACAAGGATACAGACAACTGCTTGAAAGCTGGATCTTTTTATTTTCAGGAAGGCTAGAAACAACGTGACTGCATTCCTGGGCAAATGACCTGGCCCGAACTCCTGCGAATGTTGAAGGCTCATTACAGACCAGTGGTGTCAAATCTCATCGAACGACACAAATTCTACCAAAGGGACCAAAAAGAAGGCCAGACCATCGCTGATTTTGTGGCAGCCCTCCGACAACTGGGGGGAGCATGTGAGTTCCTAAACTTAGATGAAGCCATGCGAGATCGAGTAGTATTGGGTTTAAAAGACTCTAATTTACAAAGCAAATTGCTAAATAGACCCAACATAACCGTGGCTGAAGCAATTGCAGAAGCTACAGCTGCAGAAGCTGTGAAAAAGTCAGCAGCCACCATGAAACAAATGAACGTGAATAACGACGAAACGAGCCTAACCAGAGGGAAGAAGCAATTTCCCACCACCACACACCATGAAGATTTTGACGAGACATCAGAATCCGGAGAGGAAGACGATGAGGTCCACTGCCTATACGCCAACAAAAAAAGGCGCAAAAAAAGAAACTGGCGGGAATGTGCCGGTTGCGGAGGAAACCACCCTCGAGCCGATTGCAGATTCCTTGATGCCATCTGCAGAGCTTGTAAGAAAAGGGGACACATCGAGAAGGTCTGTAGGAATCGAAAAAATAACAGCCCTAACAGATGCAGTAACTCTCCCCCACAATCTGAATAGAGGCAAGCTGAGAGAAAGTGGGAGCGCAACAAATGAGCCAGTAACTGAGAAAAGACCCATCAAACTGTCACTATTGGAAGCGCTCAGACGGAAAGCGGAAAAAAAGTTAAAATCATCGAAAAAATCGAAGGCAGCCCCTGTGAGATGGAGGTTGATTCAGAGTCTTTCCTGTCAATGGTGTCATGGGACACAATCAGACAACTGGTCCCAAATATTAAGCTAAAAGAGCTCCAGAAACAAAAATTAACTCTGAAGGACTACCAAGGGAATCAAATCCCTGTGGTAGGTCTAGGACATTTCTGAGTCACTTACAAGCAGCATGTCGAAGTCCTGCCTCTGACAATAGTCGACCGAGACCGACCCAGCCTCCTGGCCATCGAATGGTTCGCACCATTGGGCATCGGAATGACCGGAGTAGACCAAGTGGCCGCAACCGACTGGGAAGAAAACCTGATCCACGAGTTCCAGGATGTTTCCGATGGCTCCCTAGGCAGGTATCGGGGGACCCCAATTTCCTTTAGCTTAGACCCCCAGGTGGCACCTAGAAGATTAAAGGCCAGACAAGTTCCCTTTGCATTAAAGGCAAAAATAGAGGAACAATTGAACAAATTAATTGACCAAGGGGTTTTGGAACCTGTTGACCATGCTAAATGGGAGACACCAATAGTAACACCGGTTAAACCTGACGGGTCGGTACGCATCTACAGAGACTACAAGGCTACCCTGAACCATGCGCTGCAACAAAGCACATACCCGGTGCCAGTCGTACAACATTTGCTACAATCACTCGGGGGAGGAAAATTTTTTGCTAAACTAGATCTAGCACAAGCTTACCAACAGCTTCCAGTAGACCCCTTAAGGGCTGAGGCACAGACAATAGTGACTCACAAAGGGGCATTGAAGTGTAACAGACTCCAGTTTGGAGTGAGTGTGGCCCCAGGCGTTTTCCAAAGCCTCATGGAACGCCTATTAAATGGAATAAAAGGGGTCGTACCATATTTTGACGACATCCTGATTTCAGCTAAAGATACGACCCAACTAAAAAAAAGACTAAGAAGTTTACTAACAAAATTCAGAGAATCCGGTCTGAAAGTTAAAAAAGAAAAATGCTGCTTAATGACTGATCGCGTCGAATTTCTGGGCTACTTAATTGACGGAGAGGGTATACACCCTACTGAAAAAAAAGTCAAAGCCATGAAAGACGTACCACAGCCAAAAAACAAAACGGAATTGCAGGCATCTTTGGGTCTAATAAATTTCTATAAAGTATTCCTCCCCCACAAAGTGACAATAGCTGAACCATTACATCGTTTGCTGGATAAGAAAACTAATTGGACTTGGGGTCATAGAGAGCAAAAACAATTCCAGAAAATAAAAAAATTATCAACATCAAACATCGTTCTTATCCAGTTTAGTAACATACTTCCATTGACGGTAACCTGCAACGCCTCGCCGTTTGGAGTCGGTGCCATCCTGAGCCACCAATTGCCAGATGGGAGAGAGGCACCGGTCGCTTATTACTCAAAGACTCTGTCTAAAACAGAACATAACTATAGTCAACTAGACAGAGAAGCCCTGGCAATCGTCGCCGGAGTGAAACGTTTTCACGAATACCTTTATGGAAGAACATTTTTTATTGTAACGGACCATAAACCATTACTAGGAATTCTGGTGGGAAACAAGCCTACACCAAACATTTTATCCCCGTGGATGACTAGATGGTCAGAATTCCTAGCAGCATACTCTTACACATTGACACATCGACCCGGGAAGCAAATCTCCCATGCAGACGCATTAAGCAGAGTACTGTTGCCAATGACGGAGGAAGACCCAGCGCCAACAATGACCACCCTGCAAATAGAAACATGCCCCGAACTACCAATATCTGCAAACGATGTCGCCAGAGCCACCGCAAACAACCCAGTGACTGCCCGCATATTAAACTGGGTAGGTAAAGGCTGGCTGGAAAACCAAAAAACTGAAAACTTTAAACCTTTCCGGACCAGACAAACCGAACTTTCAATTCAAAAAGGTTGTTTATTGTGGGGTGATCGGGTAGTAATCCCTCCTAAATTACAGACTAGAGTGTTGGGTATGCTTCACGAAGGACACCCGGGTATTGTAAAAATGAAAAGCCTAGCTAGAAGCTATGTCTGGTGGCCTGGTCTAGATAAAGACATCGAATACTGGGTTGCTACTTGTACTAAATGTCAGAAAACCAGGCCTTCCCCGCCACAAGCACCCATAAGGGACTGGGAGACCCCACGAGGCCCCTGGTCTGGAATCCACATTGACTTCGCAGGTCCTACTAGGGGGCATACCTTTTTAATTGTTGTAGATGAATACTCAAATTGGATTGAAGTTGTAGTAATGTCATCAACGACAACCGAGGCGGTCATTAAACAACAAACTCTTCACAACCCATGGATTGCCGGACGTCCTAGTGTCCGACAATAGGCCACAATTAACAGCCATCCAATTTGAACAATACCTAGCCTCCCTAAGTGTACACCATGCACTAACCGTGCCGGCCCACCCGGCTGCAAATGGTAGGGCGGAGAGAATGTTCAGGTTTACTAAAGAGGGTTTAGAGAAAATGGACCTTGGGGATGTCCAGGATAAAATTAACTGCCTACTCACCCTCCAACATATCACACCCAGCACTGTAACCAACAAAAGCCCAGCGGAATTATTAATGGGAAGAAAACTTAGGTCGCAATTAGACAGGTTGCACCCAAATTACACCTTGGAAAGACCCCCCGACTCCTCCAGTCATTTCCGAACATTTGAAATCGGCGACCTAGTCTATGCAAAAAATTTCACCGGGGACCCCCTATGGCTTCCAGGCACAATCACACAAATCACAGGCCCCCGGTCCTACCGACTAACCGTAGACGATGGCAGGGAATGGAAGCGGCACATAGATCAGCTTCGTTCCCGAAACATTGAAAGAAATACAAACTCACAACCACAAATAATAAAAAAACAACGAAAACAAAACCAAAGGGGGGGGGGAATACAAGAAAATAATAAAGAACTTTTTAAAATAAACCCAGAACATCTAAGCAATCAAAAAGAGCAAAAAGGAAACTTATGGTTAGATGAGAATTGCGGGAAAAATCCAGACGAAGGGGCCAGCCAAGCCAGCTCGACCTGCCCAGAGAAACCAGGAGGGAGCGGCAAAATCACCGGCCTGAGAAACTTAAGCGGCAGCAAAATGGCCGACTCACCCTTCCAGGCGGTTCCAAGGAGAAGAGCCGGAGAGACAGCAACCCCATCCAAACTGGTTGAAGTCTCCAGCGAAAATGAACCATGCAAGTCCAGTAGAATCAGAAGAAGCCGCACCTACCTGCGCGACTACGTCACCACGTAGGACTAAACCAAGGAGGGAGGGGTGTTCTGTATAAAATAGTTTACTCCAAATCCTCTAATATGATTGGCTAGAAAAGCTGGCATAGGGATTGGTTCACTAGGAACCAATCCAAAAAAGCTGCCAAAAGGCGGCTAAATCAAACAAGTGTAATTGGCTACAAGCCAGCAGGCAAGCCATATATAAAGGCTGCTGCGGCTAGAGCCAATCTGTTCTGTTTCACTTAAACTGTTGAAATAAAGACTTTTACTGTTGGAACCCGGTCTACCTCACGTTTTTCCGGACGGAACATCCCCCACTCTCTGTGTCTGTGTGTGAGTGCGCGCATGTTTGTGTATGCATGTGTGTCCCTCAAATCCACGTCTGGGCTTTCCTTGGTGCCCTTCACAACTTTCATTTCTTCTTTTTGGAATCCAGATTGGCTGAACAAGGATCACCAGACACAGTGGAAGCATTTCTTTGGGTGATGCTTCTCCCCCTCCCCCTCTTCTTGTGACCGGTGGCCGTGGTGGGGCCGGAAGTGTGGCATGCACACTGCAGTTGCTTATGGGAGGCCGGCAGAGCCAGGACTGCTGCCTCTGCCACCCGCAGATGTGTTTTGCAAGGTCCGGGATGTTGTGTGGAGGAACTTTTTTCCTTTTCCCGGCCCCCAGTGCTGACTTGAGCTATCCAGATCATTCAGTGCATCCCAGACCAGGGTTGTGTGTGTGTGAGTGAGAGAGAGAGAGAAAAGAGAGAGAGAGAAGAGAGAGAGAGAGAGAGATGGGGGGGCAAGAAAAGAAAAAAGAAAGAGCAAGAAAGAAACGGAGAGAAAGAGAGATAGAGAGATATTTTTCTCTATTATTATTATTACTATTTGCAATGCTGGTCTGTGACTGTCATAAAAGAGGATAGGTTGAAGGAGGAAGCTGTGTTGGAGACATTTGCCATATTGAGTTTTGGTAAATAAATACATGTTTATGGAAACAATCTCAAAATCGTACTTGACTGCAACCTGAAACTGAGTCTTGAGAGAAGATAAGGAGGAGATTATGAGAGCAGTTTCTCCAACTTACAAAATCTCTCAGTTGGAAAAGGGAGGATTCAACACTCAATGATGGAAAGAGGTGTTGGGAATTAAAGCCCTCCCCTCTCCTAGGAAAATGAAATAGTTTAGGATATACTAAAAAGACAGAATATTTCCCCTAAAAAGAAAAGTAGAAAATCAGAGAGGCTGAAACTCACCCCTGCTCCCATCTTTACAAATGGACCATTACTCTGGCATAGGCGTCTATTTTACATAACAAAGATCTACTCCAGGTAAAGCCATAATAGGAATTGCCCAAAGCCCTTTCATTACATCACCATCCAGCAAGGCTCAACCAAGCCTTGGACTCAGGATAGCCTGCAGAGTTGCCCCTGCATGGCCCCATGGGAGTCTGACAACCGATCAGAATACAAGCTCAAATTCAAATCCCAACAGAGGGCATAAAACAATTGCACTCTCAGCATCTCAGCCCTTCTTTCCTCAACCAAGGCATGTGCTCCTGTCCACCATTAAACCATCTTCCAAGCAGTCACCATGTTTCCAGTGTCTTTCTTCCCCACTTGGAACCAAACCCAGAAGGAGATTTCTTCCAACAGAGGCTGGACAGAAACTTCAGATCTGCTCCCTGTTATTCCGGAGCGTCAGGCAGGAGCAATGAGATGGTGCAAATCTCTTGACCTTTTGCAGCACAAGAAGGTGGAGATGTTCCCCTTCTTCCCCTTCAGATTCCCTCCAAAGGATCTCAGATTAATGGATCCCTATCGGGACACCCATACCTGTCACAGTTGCAGCCTCAGAGCCCCCAACCTCTTTTCTCCCTCCTTCCTTCCCCTCTTCGATCTGGAGGAATAAGTGGCATTCATGGCCTGGGCCAAAGTCTGAATGACACTGTGCCAATAATGGTGACTTTTGATACTTTTCCTGTTCTTTCTCTCCTGGGTCTCCAGTGGGGCTTTCTGGGTGCATCTTCTGCGGCCTTTGACAGAAAAGAAGTGCTTGGAAGAGAACAGTGAAAATAATGATCTTGAAATTGATCTTCCACAAAGAAATGGGGTTCAAAAACAGCATCCATTGGCCTTTCTTTTGACAGACAACCAAAGTTCAAAATACTATGGATTTATTTGAGAATTATGTGCTTCTTTATTTTATACTCTGCAAAATTTGCGATGATCCAGACTTTCCCTTCAATGGGTCCTGGCAAATGCATAAGTGCTTCATGGAAAGGAATAATTCTGTCCAAGATGGTCATAAATTCTATGAAGTAGACAAAGACATTGACTTTTCTCCACTTAGAGAGGTCTTCCCTGGGGGATGCTGTATGTCCATTTGTTGTAAATTGTTGTGACATAACAACACAAATCCCATTCCTGACAAGCATTGGAGGGAAAGTCCTCATGAAATCCTCTCCATTCTCCGTGTCTGAAGCAAAGAGACCAATCAGGGTCCATCTGAAGTGGAGGAGTTGGACGATTGCTGGGTAGTGGAATCTTTCTTTGGGAAACAATGGGTGGAAAAAGGGGAATCTCCTTTTATCACTCAGAGCCTCTGAAGGAATTCTAGCAGTGATCTGAAAAACTAATGAAGAATAATATGTTATAATGTGGTCCTGATCATCTCCAAAATATTAGTTATTGACAAACCCAGTTTTGTTCTGATGAACATATTAGAATAGTTTGTTCCTAAAGCCCATGTCCCACTGCACCAACAGATGCAAAGAGGATGTAAAACGGACAAAAAGCTTGCCATCCATTGGAAAATGTGATGCATCCGTTGTGTACTCACTGCATATGTTTCATATGCTCTATCCGTCGAACATCCGTCCACTGCGATTTCATCCACACAAGAAGTTTTGAGCTGCACAAAACTTTTTGAATGGATGAACTTTCCGCCGCATACAATGTACATCTGCGACACATATGGGCAACAAACATTCTATGTCCGTTGTCATCTGTTAAACGTCCACTGTATCCTCTCGGCATCCTCTGGCCATCAGCGCAACTCACATCCGCTGCAGCTGAAAACGGAAAGAGGGAGCAAACGAAAGGTACACAGAATGTCCACACAGCATTAGTAGCATGGAAATAGAAAGGATGTAAGTGGATGCAGCTCGCATATAAAGCATTAAAATGGACAAAACATTTGTATATGGGATGTATCTTGGATATTTAGGATGTCTGGAGTATGCCTAGAGTATGTAGAAGGACACCTAGCTGAAAACCGATATTTTCTATAAAAAGGGGGAAGAAATCACCTGGATCTCAGTATGAGTCCAGCAGCTGTAGTGTACAGACCTCTTCACCCTTGGTCTTGCTCTTCCACATCATCCATTGTTCTCCACCATGGATCATAATACAGTCCTTATGGTAGCTGCGATCATTCAACACCAGGCTGTTTCACCTTTTCTACACAAGGAGAAGAAGGACGCGATCAAGAGCTGTGTGGTTCCAAAGATGGATCAGGAGAAGAATGGAGTTTGGACTGTGTGACAAGCTGATGGTGGAGCTGAGGAACGAAGACACTCGTTCATTCCAGAACGTCATGAGGATGCCACCAGCCATGTTTGACAAAATTGTAGAGCGTCTGAGACCCAGGTTGACTAAGCCGAACACCAACATCTGTCCCAACATGGACCCTGGACTGAAGGAGGCACTGACTCTGCGTCACCTGGCCTCTGGAACCACATACAGAAACATGCAGTATGCCTGGAGAGAGCCACACAACACCATCAGCAAAGTGGTCAGAGAAGTGGTGCAGGCCATCATCAAAGAATACCTGGAGGAGCTCCTCCATTGTCCCACTATTGAAGAAGGTTGGAGGAAAGTTTCAGAAGAGTGGTATCAGAGGTGGAACTTTCCCCACACTGTTGGAGCCATAGATGGGAAGCACGTGGCCTGCAAAGTTCCAGCCAACTCAGGGTCCTCTTATCACAACTACAAGAGCTTATTCAGTATCATCCTTTTTGCCATGGTTGATGCTGACGACAAGTTCATGTACATCGATGCTTCAGGCAACGGGTCAGCTTCAAATGCCCAGGTATACAACGCCAGTCACCTCAAGGAGGGGCTGGAACACAACCTCATCATGGGCTTCCCAGATCCAGAACCCCTACCCAACAACACGCAAGATGTGCCCTACTTCATCGTGGGGGATGACGCCTTCTCCCTCAGAACATACCTCATTAAGTCCTATACTTCAAGATACCTCACCCGTGAAGAGAGGATCTTCAACTACAGGCTGTCCAGGGCAAGATGGGTGGTGGAGAACGCCTTTGGCATCCTGGCCAACAGGTTCCAGGTACTTCTCACCACTATGCAGCATCGCCCAGAGACTGTGAGGAGCATCATGGAAGCTTGCTGCATCCTGCACAATCTCATGTGCACCCGCTACCCAGTGTTGCAGAACAGGCTTGTGGACCGTCAACAAGGCAATGGGGACATGGAGCCTGGTGAATGGAGGCAAGGATGTAACCTGATAGACACTGTGGATGTACAAGGCCCCAACAGAGCTTCACGTGAATGGAAGAAGCAGCGCAACCTACTGAAACACTGGTGCAACTCCCCAGCTGGAGCAGTGGAGTGGCAAGACAGGATGATAGATGGTTTATGGATGCTTCCTTGAGCCTGTCTCATAACACTGATGAGATTGTGCCCTGTATGTTGAGTGCTCCTACAATGAATAGGGCATTAATAAAGAGCTTTGTTTATTTTGAAATGTGTTGATCAATGAATAAATTGTTATTGATAAAAAAGGCCATATGTGTGGCAGCTGGGAAGGTGGACCATACAGTCCCACTATGCTTGCACTGGAGGTTTATCTATCTCACAGCTATTCTTACCTATCCCACAACTATCCTTACCTATCCCACAACTATCCTTACCCATCCCACAACTATCCTTACCCATCCCACAACTATCCTTACCCATCCCACAACTATCCTTACCCATCCCACAACTATACTTACCCATCCCACAACTATACTTACCTATCCTACAAGCATGCAAAGGCTTAACCATTTTTTCAAAGTTTCCACCAACACTTATATTAAGTAAAAAAAATGAACCAAGTGTGTTAAGCAAAGATAACCTTTATTAATAACTGTCTTAAATAAACTGTATGATTTTATTAAGAAAGCAAAATGAACCTAGTAAAATGTCTTAAGCAAAGATAAAGTGAAGAGGTAACAACTCAGTCTCTGGCACTATTCTCAGTCACTCTGAGGCATGTCCATGATCTCAGCTGTTAAGCGGCCAGGGACTGTGGAGGTGACTGTGGCTAGAGTGCTGGTCTGAGGCACTGTTGGGGTGCTTGGCCCCGAGAGTACAACAGGGGATGGTGTGTTCAGGAAGCTCTCAGAGAGCTGACTCAGTCCCATGAGGTTGAGAGGCCCTTCATCAAGTACCTGGGATGTCAGGTCCAAGACTGATGACAGATTGTCCATTGACGGGCTTGGCTGTGGGGTGGAAGAAGGAGGAGTGTAGTGGGGCTGTCTGGTCTGCAGCTGGGTGAGGTGAGGCGTCTGTGGCATCCGATGAACCTGCGCCTGGACTGGGAAGTTCTGCTTCTGCTGTGGGAAGTCCTGGTACTCGTAGCCTTGGTAGGTGAGGGGCTGTTGAAAGCCGTGGAAGGGCTGTGACATCGCCTGGGGTGGAGGAGCAGACCTGGACTGGGTCGGAGCAGGTTCAGCTGGGTCTAGAGGGTTGTGCAGAAGTGCTGTTATCTTCTCCTTCATCACCTGGTACTGGGTCTCGGGCAGCTCCATGAGGCTCTGGCTCACGTAGGTGATGAAGAGCTTCCTGTTCGAAGATGGTATGTCACTGTGGACCAGCTGAGAGAGAAGATCTGTGTTGGTTTTGATTGTGTCCCTGATCTCCAACAGGACAGTGTGGCTCTGGTCCTCCAGTCTACCTCTCTGCCTGCTTTCTGTGGAGGTGGAGCTGGGTGTGGGTGTGGGTTGGTCTCTGGTGGCTGCCGCTTCTTGCTCCATTTGTGACAGGGGATCCTCCACGTCCTCCGGCATGGGGAGTGCAGCTGTCAGGGGAGTCTCTGCTATGGGGCCCTCCGAAGACCTCTGCCTGGACACAGTAGCTGTCTTCTGGCTGGAAGAGAACTGGCTGTCTGTGGGCTGTCTGAGGGAGAGGGTTGTCAGAGGGGCTGCTCCTCCGTGGCGGATCTCACCCTCCAGGAAGCTGCACTTGGCCATGACATAGGTCTCCCGGTCAGTGAGCTTGCCAGCGGCCTGCCCGGATTTCTTCAGGTGTAGCTTGCCATACCAGGTATGCATGTGCTTCCACCATCCCAGGAGGACATCCGCAGTGTAGCCCAGGCTCTCTGCCTTATCTCTCCAAGCTGCCTGCTTCTTTTTGGTGTCGCGATACAGTCTGTGGCCCTTTCGCCACAGGTACTCGTTGTCCCTCAGCCATTCCAGCACCTCCTCCTCATGGTCCTTGGAAATGGTGTACTGTTTCCTCTCTCCCTTCCTCTTCCCTTGCCTCTTCCTCCCTCTGGCAGGGGCTTCCCTGACTGACAAACCATGGTGTTCTTTGAAGATGTCTCTGGCAGCAGGTCTTTCCTCTGAATGCTGACTGCGGGCGAGCTGCATCCTTTTATATCCGCGGAGGTGATGCCATTCATCCTCCCCGCATGTGCAGTGAACGCTTTGCATCCGATATACATCCGCTATGCATCTGCTTTGCTTTCTCTAGGCATCCGTGATGCATCTGCGTCATCCGCTACGCATCCACTTCATCTGCTATGCTTCCACTTTGCAATTCTCCGCCGGAAGCCCTTCGGATGTGTCATCCGCTTCCATCCGCGAGGCTTCCTATGAACATCCACTTAACATCCTCGCTACATACTACCCCCGTCTGTTCCTTTCCATTCTTTTCCATTCTGTTTATGCAAATTTTCACCACTTTTGAGAGGGGATGACAACGGATGGAGCCACCTCCAAATTTTGCTCATCCGCAGTGTCCTTTTTGCATATGTTTTGCATCCGTTGGCCAGTGGAACCTAGCCTTTAGTTCACGGTTTAAATATTTAAGACAATTAAATATTTAACAAGATTGTATATAAAAATAGAACTCAAAATCATATTAAATAAAAAATAATAAAAAATGCAATGTAAATTTCTGTGTCACCCCTCCAATTCCAATTAATAGATTCAAATTAGCAGATGTCAGAAAGCATGTTTGGATCTAAGATATAGGGCTGTATTATATGCTATTTTTGAGTACTGAAACCTCTTTGTCAGCTTCTATATCCCAAATTCTTTGTGGAACAATTTTTCAGCTTTTTCTCTTGATGTACAAGAGACTAAGAGACCACAACAAATTGTCAGTTGTGCAATCCAATAAATTTTTAATTTAAATTTGGTCTGTTTTGGGACTCTGCCTGTTTCATCACTTTAATTTTAAACCAATAATTATATACCCTGAATTTATATAAAATAGAAATTTTGTAAATTAATGACTTACTGTATCTCTGAGGGGAGGAACTGGACTCCTTTTATCCATCCCAAAGATACTCTTCAGATCCTGTAGTCTGAATATTTTTTTATACATAGACAGGACTATTGCCAACTTGATTCCAATTGGATAAGGCAGATATTATTGATATGTGAAATTGAATATGCTAATGGAGGACCTCAAAACCTGGATAGTTTTTCAATACTTGAATATTCAGTAGAATACCCTCTACAGAGACCTTATGGCTCTTCAAGCCTTTAATGATGAATTGAAGATGAACATAATTGACTAAAACATAGCTGATATGTTCCCTAATATTCTGAAAAACAGCTCTTGAATTTTATGAAGATATTGGATCTGTTGTTCATCCCCAACACCCCACTCACCTTAGATAGAGAAAAACACACACAAACCTGTGGGACTTTGTAGGTGCCTACAAACGTTGACATCTGGATGGAGATGTCCCTTCTAGCTGCATTAATCAGAGCCAGGAGGTTCAGTGGAGAGCATATCCAACAAGGCATCTGAAGTGTGGAAAGTGCTCAGACAGTTGTCATGGATGTTGTAGCCCAGGGTGAGATTGTGCAGGACTGGGAATTCTTGTGGACCTTTTGAATAGCAAAAACTGATTTTCGGGTATTTGTTAGAGCGTAACTATTCCTATTGTGAAAACAATATTCATGTTATTATATGCAGTAGCAACAGGAAATATTTTCAAAATATATAATCCTTCACAAACCTATTAAGTCTTAGGCCAACATTGATATAAATCCAATGATCAATTATGCAAATGAGAGAGGCAACTACAATTGTTTCAATCACTACTTAAACAAAGGTCATTATTCAAGTGATGAACTCAGGATTGAACTGAGAAAGGAAAATCATCTGGATTTCCTTCAGGTTTTTTTTAAACTCCATCTTTGGATTTTACTCTCTTCCACAAAGTAAGGCAAAAGAGGAAAGCCATGGAAATAACAATCATTCAGGAAATTAGATAGGTCCTAAAGTACAAAAATAAGGGAAATAAGAAGAAAAGGAGAGTGTTAAAGTTGCACATGGAGGGAGTGCAACTCCATCACCCTGCATGATTTACGAAGGAGAAGGTATGGAAGGAGGGTGGTTGAAAGGCCAGATTATAGGCGATATTAATGTTTCAGTTGCGACCACACCAATGAGATGGTCTCCTGGCCTGTAAAAGCTCCATGGATTGTTCTCATTCTGGTGCTCCAAACTCAGCGGGCATTTCCTCCTCAGCTTCCCACAGACTGATGGGGACACCAGTAGAAGCAGAAGTAGAAGCAGGAGGTCCATCATTCATGGGGTGAATCAATCCGCTTCCTCTTTCTAACACAAACAACAGGAACAGTTGGAAAAATGCAAAGACTCTGAGAAGTGCCAGTGGCTTTCCTGATCTAAACAGAGAACTACTCAGTTTCATCTGCAAAGGAGAGAAAGGTGCAATCAAGAGCAGAGCCTGTACCTGTTCTAAAACTTGGTCCCAGAGAGTTTCACCCAAGGAATTTCTCCTTTTCTGATACAAGATCCTTTGCATGTGGCTTCAGTCTCATGCCTACATCAAAGTTAAAAACTGGAGATATAGCATCACAGGTCTCAAAGGTCATAATTACAGCGAGAAGCAACTTCTCTTGGGATCCTGAACTTTTTCTGGGCTCCATTTGCAGAAGAGAGGCTGGAATAAACATATTAGTAAAAATTACAGATATATTCCTGGGATATTGTTCTGTTTCGGTTGCAGTCCTTCCTTCCTGTCAGGGCAAGTCCAGAAAGTGATGCTGGGGAAGAGAGTTCAACACCCAGGAACTTGACTTCTGCTGTCCTTCCACATGGCCTCTTGTCTCCAGAGATTGCTGGAGAAGGTCACACAGAGCTATTGAGTTTGATGCCATTTCTAAGTTAATGCCATTTAACTCTAGTGTTGCCTGTCTTCTAATGACAATGAGCACCCTTGATCTCTGCCCAAGGTTAAGAGTAGGCCCTGTTTGGAATTCTGTTTTATATCAGAATCACATATATTGATCTTAATTGCAGCCGATTTTAAAATTGCTTGTGCCTGAAGTGAAATTTCATTCTCCATCTTTTCTAGCAATGTTAATTTTTGGATAAGAGTTCATTAAGAAGCAGGAAAGTGATAACTTGTGAACTAGATCGTTGGGTAGAGAAAATTATAGAATGGATGGATATTTTTATTTTCTTATCATTCCTGTATCATCTTACCATGTTCCTAAAATACACCAGGATTTTTACATTTTGATTTTTTTCAGTTTTTAAAATAAAGAATGGACTTTCTATCCATCCATCAATCTATCCATTAAATTTACTGGCCACCCATCTTATCACAGGGAAACCCTAGAAAGATGGAGGTGATGCCCACAGTGTGGTAGACGGTGCAGCCTGAATTCTAGCGACATGCTTTCAGAGATTTGGTGGCTCTTCCTCTGTTGTGGGGATCTTCTATTGTGGGGGAGGGACCCCTCTGACCTTCCCATCTCTGAGCCTGAGATTTTCTGTACCCAAAAACCTCCAATGGGTTTGAAAGTGCTGTTGGAACTCCTTTGTTCCTGGTTTATTTGCATCCGTTGTTCAGGGATGATATTTCTTCACAGGGGGGGGGGGAGGGAGGAAGACACATTAATATGGACTTCTTGGCCCAGAAGGGGGAACTGGGGGCCTGAGTGAGGGGGGGAACTGAAGGGACAGGCAGGCCCACCCTGGTAGGGAGGAATAGAGGAAGGCCCGTATCCCAGGTCCTCTGCTGGGAAGTTCTCCCCCTGAACCTCCCTCAGATTCTGTTCTCAGGGCCTGCAGACCAGATCCTAGATGGCTCCAAGTTCAAGCTGTGGCTTGGGTTCAAGCTGTGGCTTTTCAGGGCCAAGTGGTCATCCAGAGCTTTTCACATGCCCTGAGGAAGCTCCACGTGGACCTCCAGTTTCTCTCAGGGGAGCTGCAAGGACCCTGGCCTGGTCAAGCATGTTGTGTAAACAGGGTCCTTGCCAGAACAAAAGGATCCCCAATACAGGTAGTCCTCAACTTACGACCACAAATCAGCCCAACATTTTTGTTGTAAAGTGAGATATCCATCAAGCGAGTTTTGCTCCATTTTATGACCTTTCTAGCCACAGTCATTTAGTGAATCATTGCGGTTGATAAGTTAGGAACCCGGTTGTTAAGTGGATCTGACTTTGCTTGTCAGAAGATTGCAAAAGGGGACCACTTTTGATTGGGACACAGACATAACGGTCATAAGAGTGAAACTCTGGCCAACCACCTGAATTCTCATCTCTGCATTTGATGCTGCAAAGGTCATTAACTGTAAAAAATGGTCCTAAGTCCCATTTCTCAATGCAGTTGTAACTTGAATCAGTCACTAAATGAGTGGTTGGAAGTCGAGGCCTGCCTATGTATCTCCACTTGTTCAGCTTCTCTTCCTGGAATTCATCTCCTTCCGAGTCTCCATCATCCACTGACTTCTTGGCCAACAGGTTCAACCTCAGGAAAAAAACCATGGTTAAGAGGTACATGTGTGAATGTGGCCCCTGGGGAAGAGACCTGGTTCAGAGGGTCGTGTGGATCCCACCAGTGTCAGTTGGGTGGGTGGGGCTTCAATCTCGGAGGCCCCTGATTTCCTTTCCTGCCTGGGACACCAAGCCAGCTAGGAGGCTCTGGGCCAGCCGCTCTCTCGGAGCCCTGGGAAAGAGGCAATGGCAACTGCTTCTGAGCAGCCCTGCCAAGATCTCTGGGCTGGCTTCCCCTGGAGGCTTCCGGACAACCTTCCCACCCATCTGACTGAAGCTGAGGGGCTTCTCTGGGCCTGGCTTCCTCCTCACCAGTCAATGGGCTGGATTCGGGGAGCCGGTCAATGGCCTCCAATGGGCTGGATTCTGGGAGGGTTTGGCAGGGGGCTGTGCTGTGAGGAGGGGGCACACAGGGGTTCTGCAAGGCCAGGATGGTCTGCAGGGGGTCAGCCCCCTCCTGAGTGAGGGATGGAAGGGAGGGGCTCTGGGGGAGAGGGAGGCAGGGGGAGCCCCTCCCATCTGGTCTGGGCAGCTCAGGTGCTGTTGGGAAACCCAACTCTGAGGGAGGGGCCCTCCAAGGGGCTGGTGGGGTCAAGGGAGAAGGGGAGGTCAGCCTGGGCTCCTGCTGCCAATTTTCCCCTGGGGCAACCAGATGCTTCTTTCTCCTCCTGCCTTGGGAAGTGGGGTGCCCCATGGAGAGAGCTCCCTCGGACCTTGCTGAGCAGGTGAGGGGATCTGCCCCATGGGGGCCCAGGACAGGTGGAGAGCGAATGGGGTGAGAGTCCCCAGGTTGCATCTCTTGCCAGGATCCGAGTCTGGCATGCCAGCTTTGCACCTGGCAGGTGGGAGCTGCTGTTCCCGCGGGTGTGAAGCCCACCAGCTCCTGGTCCTGGCCAGCAGGAAGGGTCCTTCCCTTGGCCCTTTCAGAAGTCAGGAAACGGCCTTCCAGGTGGCAGGAGACCCCCAAATCAGGGATGTCATGCTGAACCCCTGGAGCTCTGCCCCCCCCAAATCTCCAGCTCATTTCCCTCAGAACCCCGAAGGGGCTTCAAGGCCATTTCTTTCCCAGGGAGGTGGAGGAGGAAGATGGACAGATGGACGGAGGGAAAAGAGGCAGGAGGGGAATTGGGTGGAAGGAGGAGGAGGAGGCCGGGAGAAACTTCCCTGCAGCTCTGCCAGGATTTATCAGGGAATCCTCCTCTTCCCTCCCTCCTGTGATGGTTTGGCTCTTTCCTGGGCAGAGGGTCCTTGACCTACAAATGTTCTGTTTAGTGATCATTAAATGCCACAGTGGCACTGAAAAAGGTGACTTAAAGCCCCTTTCCACACTTGTGACCCTTGCAACCTCCCTGGAGTCCCAGGATTTACCTTTAGACAACTCTCGCACACGTATGATGGCCACAATGTCCCGGGGGGTGTCACATGATCCCCTTTTGTGACCTTCAGGGGAGCAAAGTCGGTGGACATGCTGGATGTGCCTAAGAACCTTCTGGCTCACTTAACGTCTGCAGCCATTTGCTCAGCAAACAGGGCCAGAAAGGTCATAAAGTGGGTCAAAGCCCACTTAATGGATGTCTCCCTGGGCAATACGAGTGTTGGGGCTCCATGGTGGTCGTAAGTGGAGGACTCTCTGCCTTGTCCATCTTTCCTCCCTGGAGGTTTCAGGGCTGCCTTTTGAGGCTGCTTCAAGGGCTTCTCCAGGCTGCCCTGAATTGGGTGCCCCACATCTCTTCCTGCCAGGCCCCCCCAAGAAAGGGGTTGGGGGGCTCCTGGAGGTCCCAGGTCTTCTGGTTGTGGGGATGTGGCGCTTATAGTGGGCTCTGTGGCCCCTTCAGCCTCCTGACCTTCGAGGCTCGAAAGGTGCCCTTGGGGGTTCCTGTGTCCCAGGTCTCCAGTCATTGGGGGGTTTCACTCCCATGCACCCCTTGGCCCAGGAGGGTGAACTGGGGCCTGAGACAGGAGGGGGGAGCGGAGGAGACGGGGGCCAGGAAGCGCCATCTGCCCAGGGCAGCCCCATCACCCAGGGCAGGAGGAGGATTCCTGCAGGCTGGGAGAGGAGGAGAGGCTCTGTTCCATATTAACATACTTCAAATAGGCTATTCCTATTGTACAATAAATACCCGACGCTGATTGGCTACTTTTCTCGATGCTGATTGGCCAATAATAGCAGGGCTATGATTGGCCAATTCAAGCAGCAGGAAAAACAAGTAGTCATCATTGGACAAAAGCCGTGAGCAGCTCTCTATAAAAAGAACTGCTGCGGCTCCTGGTTAGAACGGACTTTCAGAACTAAATAAAAGAGCTGAAGTTATGCTGATCCTTGAGTCTCATTCCCGCGAACTGAACACTGGCGACAAAGATGGGATTCTGAGAAAGAGGTCAATCGGGCACGTGGCATTGAGAACCGAGCAGACGAAATGGCCGGAACCAATTCACCACCCGCACCATTCAACCCAGAAGCAGAGGACTGGGAATCCTACATCAATAGATTCCTCATGTTCTTGGAGAGTAATGACCTGCAAGGAATCTCAGACAATTGCAAAAGAGCTGTATTGCTAACACACTGTGGACCCACAGTGTTTAAGATGTCCAAGGCACTCGCAAAACCAGACGACATTAAGCAAATGGCCTGGCCGGACCTGGAGAAGCTGCTGAGGGCTCACTACGCACCGACCGTCTCCAGCCTCATCAGGAGACACGAATTTTATAAACGGGACCAGAAGGAAGGTGAGAGCATTGCAGATTTTATAGCTGGTCTCATGGACATCGGAGGAGCATGCGAATTCCTGAACATGGATGAAGCCATGAGGGATCGCGTGGTACTTGGACTGAGAGACCTCACCCTACAAAGTCGACTGCTGACCCAACCAACAATCACCGTTACCAAGGCTATTGCTTTAGCCACGGCAGCAGAAGCAAAAAATCAGCAGCAAAAATGCAGCAAATGAACACCAACCCACCAAAGACATCAACTGAAACAAATCAGGGTGCCGAGAAGAAAGTAGAAAGTACACACAAGACTGCTGCATGTTTCACAGACAGCGGATCGTCCGGAATCGTTGAGGATGAGGAAGAGGAAATCCACAGGCTCCAGGCTGAGCAAGAGTGGCAAATGAAAAATAGTCATAAGTTGGGGTTCCAGTGTGCCAGTTGTGGAGGAGACCACACCCGTTTGGAGTGCTGGTTCTTAGACGCTGTTTGCTGGTACTGCGAACGGAGGTGCCACATCGCATGTGTATGCAGAAACCGCAGAAGCTACAGCCCCAGAAGAAGGGACAACACACCTCTGAGGCAGAAATAGAAGACAACATGGAACCGAGAAAATCATGAAGGCAAAGGGAAGTGGCCAAGCAAGAGCTACAGGAAAGAAGAAACGCATCAGACCATCACCATCGGCCATTCCAATGCGACTAATAGCCGAAAGGTACATGTGATGGTCAGAGTCGAGGGGCAAGAATGCAAAATGGAGGTCGATTCCAAATCATGCTTATTGATGGTATCCTGGGATACTATCAAACGAACAGTACCACACATCGGCAAAGCCAAATTAGAACAACAAGCACTAATTTTAAAAGATTACCAAGGCAACAGAATACCGGTAGTCAGGTAACCTTCAAGGAACAGCAAAAAATATTGCTGCTAACCATTGTAGACTGGAACTGACCAAGCCTACTGGGACTCGAGTGGTTCGAGCCCCTAGGAATTGGAGTGACCAGCATTAACCTCATCACTAATGCAGACTGGGAGGAGAACCTGATGAGAGTGTTCCAGGACGTCTTCGATGGAAAGTTAGGCAAGTACCGAGGATCCCCTATCTCATTCAATTTAGATCCAACCATAGCTCCAATTAGGCTGAAGGTGGGGTGAGTCCCCTTTGCACTAAAACCCAAAATTGACAACAAATTAAACAAACTTATAGAACAAGGCATCCTGGAACCAATTGACCATGCTAAATGGGAGACCCCAATCGTGATACCAGTTAAGCCGGATGGATCCGTAAGAATTTGTGCAGACTACAAGGCTACCCTGAACCATGCACTACGGTAAAAGTGCATATCCTGTTCCAGTTATACAACACCTACTACACTCCTTGGGAAGGGGCAAGGTCTTCGCAAAGCTCGACCTTGCCCAAGCTTACCAGCAATTGCCAGTAGACTCAGAAACAGCAGAGGCCCAAATGATCATGACGCATAGGGGAGCATTCAAATATACAAGATTACAATTCGGAGACAGCGTAGCCCCTGGGATCTTCCAAAGCCTAATGGAGCAGTTATTACAAGGGATAAAAGGAGTAGTCCCATATTTTGATGATGTGCTCATCTCAGCTAATGACGAGACACAATTAGAAGCCCACCCCAGAGAGGTCCTGCAAAGATTCCAAAAAGCGGGACTCAAGGTAAAAAAAAAAAAAGTGTAAATTGGCCAGATCAAAAGTTGAATTCCTGGGGTACCAAATTGATGAAGAGGGCATCCACCCCACAGAAAAAAAAGATCCAGGCAATCAAAGAGGCGCTGAGACCAAAAAATAAGGTTGAATTACAAGCTTTTCTGGGACTCATAAACTTTTACCACATCTTTCTGCCACAGAAGGCAATGACGGCGGAACCTCTACATAGACTCTTAGACAAATCAGCCATCTGGACCTGGGGACGACATGAAGATACAGCGTTCCAGAAGATAAAGGACCTCATCACCTCTGACGCAGTATTGATGCAATACAGTGAGACATCACCGCTTACAGTTACATGCGACGCATCACCGTTTGGTGTTGGGGTCATGCTTAGCCATGTCCTACCAGATGGAAGAGAAGCCCCCATTGCCTTCTATTCAAAGACCCTCTCAAAAACTGAAAGGAACTATAGCCAGTTGGACAGAGAGGCATTGGCAGCTATATCCGGTGTAAAACGTTTCCATGAATATCTTTACAGTAGGACTTTTACCCTTGTGACCAATCACAAACACCTTTTCGGTATACTCGCTGGAAACAGAGCCATCCCTAACATACTGTCACCAAGAATGACAAATTGGTCCGAATTTCTGGTGGCATACAACTATAGACTAATCCATCAGCCCGGAAAAAACATTTCGCACGCCAACGCTTTGAGCCACGCCCCCTTACCAGAAATAGAGACTGACCCGGCACCAACCACTTCCACCCTACAAATTGAGACTTTGACAAACCTACTGATAACCGTAGCCGACATCGCCAGAATGACCACAAAAGACAAGACATTGTTACAAGCTTTGAACTGGGAAGGAAAAGGGTGGCCAGAAAATGAGACAGACATTAATTTCAAACCATATAAGAATAGACAAACCGAACTGTCATTACTGAAAGGGTGTATACTTTGGGGTGATCGGGTCATAATACCAGAAAAATTCCAAGACCAGGTATTGTGTATGTTGCATGAAGGCTACCCGGGCATCGTGCAAATGAAAACCCTGGCTAGGAGCTATGTATGGTGGCCAGGAATGGACAAAGATATTGGGAAATGGGTCGAAACTTGTGGGAAATGTCAGAACTCCCATCCTGCACCCCCTTCAGCCCTTTTCTGGACTGGGAAACACCAAGGGGTCCCTGGTCACGAATACATATAGACTTCGCGGGACCACCAAAGCAGTCATCAAACAGCTATGAAAGCTATTCACTACACACGGGTTACCAGATGTACTCATCTCCGACAACGGCCCACAATTTACAGCACTACCCTTCGAAAAATTCCTAGCAGAAAATGGCATACGACATGCACTGACAGCACCAGCCCGACCGGCGACGAATGGTAGGGCGGAATGCATGGTCCAGTATACCAAGGAAACACTAGACAAATTAGACACAGGGGTCATGCAAGAAAGAATCGAAAAAATGCTCACAATACAACACATAACACCAAACTCCACCACAAATAAAAGCCTAGCAGAATTACTAATGGGCAGAAAACTTAGATAGATAGATTTTAAAATTTAAATAGATTACACCCAACTTACGCCACCGAAAAACCAACCGACTCCTCGAGCAAGTATTGCAAATTCTAACCAGGGCAACTAATATATGCAAAAAACCTCACCGGCCAACCGTTGTGGATACTGGGAACAATTACACAGATAACCAGACCATGGTCCTACAGAATGGAAAGAGATGACGGCCGAACCTGGTGAAGACATATTGACCAACTACGATCACGCACACTACAACACACCACCGACACAACCAGACACAAAGACCAAGACACACACACACCAACAACATCACAACAACTACACAAAACCAGCAACAGACCAACCAGAGAGGGGGGAGACCCCTCAGTAATAGATAAGGGGGGGAAACCATCTGGTAGAAAAAGAAACCCCTCCAGTAGAAAAAGAAATCTCCCCAATAGAAAAAGAAACCGCAGAAAATCAAAATAATCACAAAAAAAACCATTCCCAAATAAACACAAGAAAAAACAGTGACCTACCCGTAGAAGTCTTCAGCGAGGAACAAGGAACACAAGTAGACCTGGATGCTTGGTTGGAAAGGAGCAGCCAGGCCGACTCTACCAGCCCGAGTAGGCCGAGCAGGAGCGGCATGGCTGACTCTACCTTCCAGGAGGTTCGACAGAGATGGACAGGAGAAACAGCGATCCTATCTGAACCTGCTGAAGATGACAACACAACTAAACTGCGCAGGTCAACTAGGCAACCTAGAAGCCCTGCCAACTTATGTGACTACATACGGTAGGACTGTACCAAGAGGGGAGGGGTGTTCCATATTAACATACTTCAAATAGGCTATTCCTATTGGACAACAAATACCCGATGCTGATTGGGTACTTTTCTCGACGCTGATTGGCCAAGGAAAAATGGTTGGAAACTGAACAAGGAGAGATTCAACCTGGAAATAAGGAGAAACTTTTTGACAGTGAGAACAATCAACCAATGGAACAGAAGTTCCCTCAAGAAGTTGTAGGAGTGCCATCGCTTGAGACCTTCAAGAAGAGATTGGACTGCCATTTGTCAGAAATGTTGCAGAGTGTCTTGCTTGGCGGGGGTTGGACTAGATGACCTCCAAGGTCCCTTCCAATTCTGATTATCTGTTACCTGTTTCCATGCCAGTTGGAGTCTCCTAATTGCAGTTCTTCAACACAAAGGACTTTTTGTTGGATAAGTTGATGGGCCTTAGAAATATCTCCTTCTGACCCAGGACTCATCCTCATATCCCATCTGTTGCAGCCAAAGATTTGCACCTTGATCTTTCTCATGGACACGTTCTCATGATCTCACCTCAGTTTCACTGCAATTCTAGAAACTATGCAGGAGCCTTTAGTGTTCATTAAGGAGAACATTTGTAGCTCAGAGTCGACATGAGGGCTCTTTGGTGTCTTTGAGGTTGCTTGTTTCCTTGCAGATGTTTCATTACACAAACTAGGAATTTTTCTTTTATCTCTTAACTGGGAGACTGTTTTGAACTAGGACGAAAGGAGAGCAGTTTTCCAAGGCTTTTTGCAGTCCAGAAGAAACCTTTCCAGATCCTACTGGTCAGAAGTTTTCTTCTTAATCACATTTTATTCTACTTAAATAAAGCTAATAAAGTAACAATTTAGCACATCTTTGACTACAAATTTATTCAAAAATGTAATATGTTCATCCCAACTATGGATATATGAAGAGTGGAGGAATGCATTTGAATATAGCTGTGAGGAGGAACTGATTGTTTGTCATTTCATGCTAAAATCTTTTCTCAATTCCATCCCTCTCGGCTTTATTCAGTAGAAAAGTCCCCTATTGCCCTGTGTTATGCCCAAAGCAAAAGGGAAGAACAAACTAAGGAAAGAACATGCCAGGGTCACATCTCCTACACCTGTTTGGAATGTCTAATGTCCAGGTCTACACTCATGGATGGAGAGTCCTAACACGTTTTCTTTTGCATGTCTATTTTTTTCTGCTTAGTCCCTGCCTCAGTCTAGATGTGTGAAAAAGTGTCATCCTGGATTTGTCAAGAGGGCTCAAGAAGGAGAGCCAGTTTGCTGCTACAACTGTGTTTCTTGTCCAGAGGGGACCTTCTCCACTTAGGAAGGTGGGTGACACCAGAGGAAAGGAAGGTCTCCGAACTGTGCAGAATCATAACAACCGGTTCTATAGAACTGGTCCGAACTGGTAGAATCGCACCCCTGCTGTAGGGTCTCCTGCTTGAGCAGGGGGTTGGACTAGAAGACCTCCAAGGTCCCTTCCAGCTCTATTCTGATTGATTAATAAAAAGCCAAGTCCAGTAAAAGGAGCTGGAGACTCACTGAGAATTCCAACCCCATCAAGGAGTGTCCAGAAGACTCCATGGCTTTGATCCCCAACCTGTGTCTCCTGAGCATTGACAGTTTTCCCTCTCTTAAGGATAGCATTTCTCCTCCTCTCTTCTACAATCCAACGCCTGGTTTTTAAGACAGCAATGACAGAGCCAGGAGCAAAAAAGAAAGAAAGGAAGGAAGGAAGGAAGAAAGAAAGAAAGAAAGAAAGAAAGAAAGAAAGAGAGAGAGAGAGAGAGAAAGAAAGAAAGAAAGAAAGAAAGAAAGAAAGAAAGAAAGAAAGAAAGAAAGAAAGAAGAAAAAAGAAAGAAAGAAAGAAAAAGGAAAGAGCACAGTCCCACCTAAAAGTCTCAACCAGAATTCCTCTCGTTCTTGAGGTTTTCTTTTGCACAAAATGTTCCCTTTCCTTCCTTCTCTTTATTTATATTTGTATCCTTTCCATTCTACCACACAACACATACACACAGAACGCACACACACAAACCTCTGTTCTTACCTTCTGTTCCCAGGCTTGCTTTTTGCTAGCCATCTTGAATAACTTATGTATTTTCTTGGTGTTAAATTCAGGAACCTTGGAGGCAAATACCCATAGATTCCTGAGAGGAGGTGAACGGCTATTTTAATTTTCTCTTTTTAGGAGCTGGGACAGAAGCCCAAACTTTTCATGCCGGAGGAAAAAGATGCCCCAAAGAAGCAGTGATGGAGAGATGCTTTCTTCTGGGGCCCAAAAGTTCCCTCTTACACAAAAATGTCTGACTTCAAACTTGAGTGATGAAGACTCCCAAGATAAAGTCTGCAGAGTTTGATGCAAGCATGGCATGACCAGTCTGCTACTTCTCTTGACGACTGCAAATGCCGGTATTGTGGTTTTCTCTGGGTTTGGACTAAAATGTGGATTTTGTTTTTAACACTCATATTTAACAACATATTTCCATATCGGGGAATTCAACAATTGGAGACGGCATCTCATTTGAGGCATTGCAGCAGGTATTCAAGTTGGACTGTTTGCTTGTGGCTATGTAGAGATTCAAGGCAATTCCTCTTTTAACTGCATCCCCAGGTTCTGCCTCTTCTTTCCCTAGACCTCCAAGCTCAGAAAGATTCCTGACTCACAAATCTGACTGCAACATCTAGACAAGAGAGAGAGAGAGAGAGAGAGAGAGAAAGAGAGGGGGAGAGGGAGTGAGAGAGAGGGAGTGAGAGAGAGAGATTTCAGAATTGGTGGGCAGGCAAATCGCTGTCTCCATACTCCAAGAACTTCCTGTTCAGGGTGGATTTTCAAACATTCAGCCATGTGGTCTCCAACCTTGAGCAGGCAACTCTGAGTTTGCTCCAGCTGCTCTTTATCTCTAATGGCTTTTTTCTGGCTCATCCAGATGCTTCAGGGACTTCTTCACTAGGCTCATCAGCTCTTTGCACTTGGGAGACAGAAAAAGCAAATATCCATGCAAGAGAAAACGATCCAGAGTTCAGGATGGAATTTAACGCTCATCTGGGGAGGCCCTAAAATCTTGGAGACAGTGTGAGAGTTTCCCGAACTTTCTTGAGGCGAGTTCATTCAGGTGGAGGAAGGGAGCTTTCGTTTCGATCCAGAGGGACCGACTGTTTCATTATGGAGGTAGCCCTTGACTTACAACCATTCAAAGCTACAGCAGCATTGAACCAAGCAACGTTTGCCCATTTCCCCACCCTTCTGGCCATTGCACCATCCCCCTGGTCATGCAATTGACATTCAGATGCTCAGTCAATGGCTCCTAGTTGTGATGGTCGCATGTAATCCCCTTTTGCGGCCTTCTGTCAAAGTGGAAGCCAGATTCACTGAACAACCATGTTACTAACTTAACATCTGCAGTGATTCCCTCAACAACTGTAACAAGCAAGGTCATAAAATGGGGGGAAAGCTCACTTAGCTAATTCCCCACTTAACAAACATAAATTCTGGGCTCAGTTGTGGTTGTAGGTCTCCCTGTGTATTTGTTTCTGACCTGAGGAAAATCTGAAATCCTTTTTTGTATCCTCTCCCAATCTTCTGGTCATTTTTCAATTTTACCCTCTTTGACCCTCCCCAATTCCCTATATTTAAATCTTTTGGAGGTGGTTAAGTTTGTATTTTACCTTTCATTGAAACGTAACAAAGAAGAGGTAAGTGGATTTTGTAACTCAATAGCCGCTGCCCTCCTGAGTCAAATGGACATTCTCTAAGGTCAATGACCAGCCCTCCTTGCCTTTTCCACATTGTGCTCCTAGAGAAGGGTCCCTGTTTCAGGTATGGTAGCTTTGAGAGTGAGGCTGTGTGTCCCCTTTCACTCAAGCATTCCAGGAGAGGACAGGGGTCAGCCTTGCAGCTTTCCTCCAATGCTGAAGCTAATAACAAACCACCCACATCTTGAATTAGAGTGGAATTGTGTGGCAGGGAGGTAGAAGCAAGGTCTGCCTTTAAGCTTTGGGGGAACAGGGTGGGTGACTCGGTATGTCTTTATCCCACTTCAAATCAAAGAGGTCCTGTGAAGCAGGGTCTAAAGAAGGATGCAAAAGGAGGCTGCACAAAGGCCCACGACTGTGGAGTGGGTGGCTGACGCTGGCCCTTCCACAGTTATGAGGATTGGGTTGGGTAGCACAGGTGCTCTTAGCACCACATGATTATTTTCAATTCTCATGTAGTGTGCAAAACAGTAACTAGGTTTTCCTTTGCTGTCGAGTTTGGGTTTTGGGACTGGGAAGATTGGGGTGTTGCAGGGGGAGGTGCATTTGTGCAGTACCCCCTGTTCTAGGCATGCTTTGGTTAACTTCTGCCTGGGCTCAGTTGCTTCTGACTCTATTCTGTATTGGTGAATGGAGAATGGTGGCCCTGTCTTTCTTTGAATTGTAACTGGGAGCAATCCTACTTCAGTGGGGTCTTGTCCCCATGGAGAGGCTGGTAGGCTTCTGGGTTCTGTGGGCAGATGGGTGTCTCTCTCAATTGGACCGATTGTGATGAGGGGTGTGTGTTTTACTGGGATATCTAAGTGGAGCCCCTCCGTAGTGCATATGATGGTTGCTCCCAGCTTGCAAAGGAAGTCCCTGCCCATGAGGGACAGGGGAGATTGGGGACAGTTGGGGAATGGGCGCTCTAAGGAAAAGAGGGTCGCTTTCCTCCCATCCCCATTAGGTTCTCAGGGGCCTCAGGCCCGACTGATCCTTTAAATGGTGCCTGAGTGATAAGTGAGATAGTGGCTCCGGAATCAAGGAGATGCCCATGTGCCTTTCCCCCGGTGGTCAGGGTTAAAGGGACCGCTGTTCCTTCAGAAAATAGCCAGCCCTTGAAATGGGGCTTTGAACTCGTGGTCTTCCCCCAATCAGGACATTTCAAAATCTTCCGGTCCCCCAGGTGGTCAGTGTTTTCTGCATGTTGGGGAAATTCCCAGGGGAAGGGGACCTGGGCAGGATAAAAACAACCCCTTTCTCTTTGGAAATTCTCCCCCCAATTGCATCTGAGATGTCCTTCTTTTCTGCACCCAAGGCAACGCCTGCAAAACCCTCCTGGATCTTCTTTTTGTTCACACTGCTGACATCGGCTCATCTATCGGAAGGCTGGTGCTGCATTCGTCTGTTATCATTATTTAAAACAGCAAATGCTTGTAAATCCTTCCTTCTCTCTGCCCTCTTTCTCCTCTTCTTTTCCCTTCCCTTTTCTGCTTCTTTCCTTTCTTTCTCCTCCTTTTTTAGTCTTTCCCTTTTCTTTCAAACACAAAGTTTGCGATCCTGCGCAACTCCGAGATCTTTAAAGTTGACCAGCTGGAGACAATTGTATGAAAATACCCCTTTATGATTCCCTGATCTTTTTCACAATTTAAGTCCAGGTGGATATTTGCTCCTAGGACCCAGATTTTTGTAGGGCTTCTAATAAATGGTCCTTCACCCTAGTGTATTCACTCCAGGGGTTAGCATTCCTATAGTCCCAGTCTGGGACCCGAAGAGGGGCTACTTGCCCTGCTGTGATTATGATAGGCTTCCTGGCTCTTTCCTCTGTCTCCTCAAACAGTTTCAGTTGCTCACCTTTGGTAAGAAAAATGTGTAGTGATTGAGTTGTTTCTCCCCAAGACGGGTTGTGGCTTTCCACTGTGGATTTCATGGCCATAATAACAACGTGGGGGGTCTGATTGGAAGGAGGGCATGTCCTTCTTCCAGAGAACTAAATCAGATGGGGAAAAGGGTGTGTGTGATAAACATTATAAAGCAAGCCTCTCTGTCGCCTGGCTGCAGGCCTGCTCAGAAAAGGGGCCATGAATTTTGGTTCTGAGCTGTCTGGGGCTGATGTGGTTTTGGGATTTTCCTCTGTTTTGGTCAGGTCCGGCTCCTTGGACCTGGAAAGTTCAGCCCAGCAGTGCCGGTAGGGTAACGAGGCAGGTTTTAGTCTGTGTCTTAGCACTTTCAGGGTTGAATATTCAAATGTACCGCCTTCTGGCCAGATTTGTTTCCCATACTCATTTCTCAAGGCCCTGTCCCACTGCACTTACGGATGCAAAGAGTATGTAAAACTTTAAAAAACATTGGAAAACGCTATGCATCCATTGTGTACTCATTGCATACATGTTTCATACACTCTATCCTTTGATCATCCGTCCACTGAGATTTCATCCGCGCAAGAAGTTTTGAGCTGCACAAAAAATTGTGAATGGTTGAACTTTCCGCCATGTACGGTGTAAATCCGCAACATATGAGCAACAAATGTTCTATGTCCGTTTATCATCCATTAAACGTCCGCTGTATCCTCTCTGCATCCTCTGGGCATCCTTGCAACTCACATCCGCTGTAGCTGAAAACAGAAAGAGGGAGGAAACAAAAGGTACACGGAACATCTACAAAGCATTAGTAGCACGGAAATAGAAAGGATGCGCAGTGAACGGTTTGCATCCGATATACATCCGCTAGGCTTCCTATGAACATCCGTTTAACATCCTCACTACATTCTACCCCTGTCTGTTCTTTTCTGTTCTGTTTATGCAAATTTTTGCCACTTTTTGGAGCGGATGACAACGATGGAGCACCCCCAAAATTTTGCTCGTCCGCTGTGTCCTTTATGCATACATTTTGCATCCATTGGCCAGTGGGACAGGTCCTTAAGCAAAGCCCACTTTTTACATCATCTTTTGGTTTCTCCTTTTGTCATACCCAGCTGGACAGGTAGCCTCTTCGCATTGAGCAAGTTTTCTATGGGGGGGCCTCTCCTGACTCTCAAGCTAGATCATCCCATATTTCCCTATTCCAAAGAAAGAATTCACTTCCACCCCGCCAGCAATTTTCAGACTCCCAAAAAGAGGATCATGGAGGACCCTGGTTCCCCATCAGTGTAAGAACCCCTCCTTTGTGGGGAGACACCCACCGTCAGTTTGCAGACCCAAAAAGGGGTCTGGGAGGACTGCGCTGCTCCCTGCAGTGAGTAAGGGCATCCCCTTCCACCGGCTTTACCGCCACCACTTGCAGACTTTTTTAGAGTCTGGGAGGACCTTTGTTTACTTCAAGGGAAGGACCACTCCCTTTTTAAAGGGCTTTTCTTAATAACAATTGGAAGGATGTACAGGTCTACTAAGGCAGAAATTTTCTTTTGACACTTTTGTTACCTGCTTGCCTCTTCTCCATTCTCACAGATGGTCCCACATTTTGGTTCTGCCCCCTTTGCTTTTGTGGATCCTGCCGGTCACGGCTTTGGCAAGCAAGCAGCAGGCTGGGGGGTGGCTAGTCAGAACATGAAGGAGTGGGATCCTGTTGCTGCCAGAGGAGGATGGCCCCTCATAGGCACACACTCAACAATTCTCACTTTTCAAGTTCTAAAAACAGAAATTTAGGTGGTATTTCCTCTCTTTCCAGGCAAGACTCAAAGATTCTCTTTAATACCCTTTGCCAGCTGGGAAGCATTTGCGGAGTTTTTCTCACAGACAAATGTGTCTGTTGCCAGCACGGTAAGCGGCTCTTCGGGCCAAGTCTGGTGGCTGAGTCAGCTGGGAGCCCCTTCGTGGAGAGTCGCCAGAACGGTTGGATGGAAAATGCTCCCTGATTTAGGATTCTTCCCTCCAGGATGCAACACTCAGCGCTTTGGAGAAATAATTGAATAACAAAGCAGAGTTGCTGGAAAGAAGCTTTTAACAACAAGGAACCAAGATAAGTGACATTCAGCAAGGCTTCTTGGCTAGATAGAAAGACTGACATTCAAATGTGAGTTTATATATCCTTTCTGAGTTTTGGTCTCAAACTGGGTTTTGGTGACATTTAATCCTGTGTTTATTGCTGGGATAATTTTCCCAATTCAGCTTTCTTGGAAAGAAGAAGGTCAATCTCTGTTCCTGAAAAGAAGCAGGGTTGAAGAATCTCTCCAACTTCTGTGTCTATTTGTTCTGGTAATTGGTCTCACAAGCAACAGCTGTGGTGTTTGATGTTTTGCTACATTCCAGCTTTGTAGTGGTAATGGTACTTTTGTAGTTTGGTTCATCTCAAGCATTTACACTTGAGCTTGCCTAGGGTGTGAGCTCTGACAACGACAGGGCTTCTCTTCCCTTGTGTAAATGATTGTGATTTAATTTTTATATTGTGTCTGGATTATTGACTGCCTCATGGTTTCTTCATCTACCTGGGGAGAGGGTCGTCATTCACTGTGGAAAAACCCACAGGAAATGGTTAGAGTTGGTTTTGCTTTCAGGTGTGCCAAAATGATGTACTCAATAAAGTCTTGGTTAAAGAGAGATGATCATCTCGACATTGCTGCCTTGGTTGGGATCATGAGTCGGAATTTTGACACTTCTCTTTAGCAATGTTTATTGAGATAAAAGTGAAGAGGTTTACAAAAATTACAGACATTCAACAATTCCCATTTGAAAATGTGTAGATATGATGTTCTTTGACTCCTGCACACAATCTAAGTGGAAATAATGTTGTCAGTCGGAGCTCCATTCAAAATCCAGGAAAGAAATACTTAGACTCATTAATTTAGAGAAAAGATATCTTTTACTGAAAATGAAGTGGTAGCAACCAAAGAATTCTGAATCTGAGAAATTAGGCGCGCAATTCACATATACAAAGTGATGGAAGTGTTCCCACCCCCAATAGTTCAGATGAAACTTCCAATTAGAAGTTGTGAATATGATCATGTGGGCATCTTCAGGTGGTGATGAGGCCTCTGTCCGTTGACCTTGGCATATTTTGATAACGGGTTGCAGTTTCGCAGGGAAAAGAAAGCTAAGCGAGAAATAGAAACCTAACTCTATTGTATGCTCCCCCCCCCTCATTTACACAACAGAAGAATGTAGCACCTCCAGCTCACTTCCCAGACTTATCCCTACCTCCCCTTCCCCCCCGTTGCTTATGGCAGCCGAAAGATGCAAAGCGATAGTAGAAGATCTTGAAGGCTGACAAATGTGTTCTTTCAAAAAAATGACATTTTACAACTCTTTTAACATCAGGGTATTATGTCTCAAGTTGTTACATTTGTTCTGGCTGTAATCTCCTCCTTTGTGTTCAGCACTGGCCTCAGAAGGATAATGTAGCACTTGGGGATGAAGATGCAGCCCAGCAGGCCACCACTGGAGGTTAGGACAGAGAAGACCTGCACAGCCACCACGAGTTTCCCTTTGCTGCTAAGGTAGATGGGCACAAAAGTCACCCAGACACTGCAGAAGACCAGCATGCTGAAGGTGATCAGCTTGGCTTCGTTGAAGGCCCCAGGCGGATTCCTGGCCAGGAAAGCCACCGTGAAGCAGATGGCAGCCAGGAAGCCCATGTAGCTGAGGGTGCCGTAGAACATGACAACAGCCCCTTCGTTGCATTGTAGGATGATTTCTCAAGGCTGGAAGTGGAGGTCAGAGTAAGGGAGGGGGGAGAAACTCCCAGCCAGATGGAGCAGGTGATAATTTGGACAAGATGAAGAGTACAGGATGATGGAGATGACCAAGCTGTTCCCCAACCATCTCTTCACTTGGTTTCTTGGTTTTGTGGCCAGGATTGCCAGCACCACCTTGATGGCTTTGGCCAAGAGAGAAGAAACAGTAAGTGAGAAGTAAGTGAGAAGATGATGCTGAAGACCATTTGTCACAGAAAGCAGGTGGCTTTCCTTGGTTGACCAATGAAGAGAGAAGAAGACAAGAAGCAAAGCAGGAGGAAGATCAGGAGGATGTAGGAGAGATCCCGGTTGTTGGCTTTGTCAAGGGGAGTTTCTCGGCATTTAATGAAGATGATTAAAACAAGGCTTGTGGTTAGGAACAAGAATAGGGCAAAATAAACCAGGATGATGCCCAGAAGTTCTTCATAAGACAAGTAGGTTATAACTTTGGGGATACATTGGACTCTATCTTAATTTGGGTATTTATCATCTGGACACTTGGTGCATTTTTCTGTATCTGAGAAAAAAAAAGAACCCATATCTCTTTGTCCTTTGCATTTCAAGTTATATTTTATGTTCTTTGGCAACAACTGTTTATCAGAAGCATTTTCCAGGATGGATTTCTTAATATCTCCAGAGAAAGAAAATAAATGTATCAATTTTTTAAAAAATATGGCAATGGTATATTTTTGATAGGCTATGGAATTGAGCAAAGCTTTGGACTTGAAAGATTTCCTTTGTAATGTTCAGAATATTGATAGGAACCTCCATTACTAAAGGTAAATAACAATTCAATTAATCTTTCTAGAGAAACTTACCTACCAGGTGGCAATTCTTGTTTATTTGCCTCAGAGGAGGCTGGTGGATCAAGTGACTGTTGCAAATAATTTGGAATGGCCATTGGAGCAGAGGTGATATGTGTGTAGCCATATACAGGCATAACTATCCATGCCACCACATTGTTTGTCTTATATATCAGAAAAATCTTTTCAATGTTCCACAAAGGAACCCATGTAGACTGCATTGCAATCCTCCTTTCAGGAGGTGGCCCTAAAGCAATTCCTCGTGTTTAAGAGAAGTAAATGTGGAAGGAAGGACACATCCCAGCTAAAAAGAAGAAATATTTTCTCTGGCATTTGTAAAGCTTGCCCAATCTTCCACAGCCACCTCTCTTTATCCAGCCCTTCCTTCACAGTCTTTTTCTTCTTCTGTTTAGACAAGAAATGGGGCATTTTGGAAATAAAGAATAAATCAATTCAGCTTCAAAGTGTCTTTTAATTCACACTTTCGTGACAATTCTCTGGATAAACCCATTTCTACCTTGACTTCCTTTCCTCTGGTTTCACCCACCATCCTGAGTGGAGAAGGTCCCCTCTGGACAAGGAACGCAGTTGTAGAAGCAAAATGGCTCTCCTTCTCGAGCCCTCGTGACAAATCCAGGAGGACAACTTTCCTCACATTCAGACTGAGGAAAAGACTGAGCAGAAAAAAATAAGATTGCCAAAGGAAATGTGTTAGGACTCTCTGTCCATAGAAAATGGAGATAAAAATAGATATTTGACAAGATATTAGATATTAGCCTCTGGTCTTCATTTTGGTAAAGACAAAATCTCTCACTATTTCCAAATGGTTGGAGATATAACTTCTGGAAGATTCTTCCTTTAGTTCCTCTCTTTTGCTTTTGGCCTCTCACATTGCCAAAAAAAAAAAAAGGACTTTATTAAATAGAAAAGTATGGAGAGATGGAACCAGTGGTGGGATTCTACTGGTTCTGTCCAGTTCTGTAGAACCAGTTGTTGTGATTCTGCGCAATTTGGAGAATCAGCGAATTGCACCACTGACTGGCCCCGCCACTTTCTACCCACCCCTCCCCTCTGTGCACAGTCAGTCCTTATTGCACATGCGCAGGATCTCCTGCAGCCTGCTTTTGCGCACTTGCCAGGCCAGCCATTTCTGCATGCCTTCGGCTGGGGCCCTGTCTGATCTCCCTGGGTGAGTGAGGCTCTGCAAGCTCCAGGGCCCAGCCACCTACCTGCCACAGTCATTCACCTTTACCCCCCACCCCACTTGCCTTTTGCTCCCACCACTCGCCACCGTAACCCCCAGCAGGGAAGGCTTAGCAGCTGCGGTGAATCCAGGCAGAGGGCGAGATACAGACTGGTGGGGACCAGAGCTACATTTCACTGTACTGGAAAACATGTGGGGAGTCTCAATTCTCCTTCTGCTGAGAGAGCAACAGAGTCTTTCCCGGCACAGCTCCAGGCAAAAGAGAGAAACAGGATTCAAGCGGGCTGCTTCTCTGCTGCCCAGAGCCACCTGTTTCCCTATTGGAGGGGAAGTTGCAAACTTTTTGCTGTGCCGGGAAAGACTCTCTTGCCCTCCCAGCAGCAGGAGAACACAAGCATCTCCACCTGTCCTCCAGCACAGCGAAATTTAGCTGGGATTGACTGCAGCTACTGGGCATTGCCGGTGGAGTAGAGGTGTGGGGGGACAACCAGGGAGCATGGCTCATCTGCCTCCTATTCCTTCCCTCTCTTGACTGCAGCCCCTTTGTTGGACCCGGAACAATCACCCCTGGATGACCCTGCCACACCCACCTGGGGGCACCCATGTCGGCAACAGGCTTCATCATTTCAAAGTTGAGGGAGAATTTGGAGAAGGAGGTGGAGGGTCCTGCATTGGCCAGCACAGGAGCATAGCTGACAAGTGGGGAAGTGGCCTTCTAGTGGCCTTACTTGGTGTTCAGGCTGCTGGTGGGCCACAGGAAGTCAGAGTACTGTGCGAAAGGGGGATTTCCAGGGGAGCCACTCTCTCTGCATCAAATTGGGACCATTTGGGGTAGTCCTTGGAATTGGGTGAGACGAGGCACAACTCCTTACCTTCTTAGCTCAGGGAACAGCCGTTTTCTGCAGGAGGAGCACTGCGGAGGGAGGGAGGTCTACCTGAGCAACTCCTCTGGTGTCTTTGCCAGATTATTTGGACTCTTACAAGTGAGTGCAGCTAAAGGCACAACTGTCACATGTCAGCCCAGGCCTCACCTTGCAGCTCCGTAAAGCCAACACCAAAGAAGTGGGCAATCAGGTGAACCTGTGGTGCAATGCTCACTCAGATCTCAGCCGCTCCAGGCCATCTGATCTCAAAGCCCCTCGGGAGCTGCCGTTCCCACCTTCTATTCACCTGTGCTTGTTCACCACCTCTACACCTTTCTGAAGCAGCTGGTCCTGCCCCTCACCCTCCCCACCCTTGCCTGGCCTGAGAAGGTAAGTCAACGGTGGGGGATAGTGAAGCT
The DNA here is from genome assembly GCA_015471245.1 of Laticauda colubrina. Lineage (NCBI taxonomy): Eukaryota > Metazoa > Chordata > Lepidosauria > Squamata > Elapidae > Laticauda > Laticauda colubrina. The sequence goes on from BLBF01000335.1 coordinate 938,512, forward strand.
GCCAGGTCCCTATCTCTCTTCCCCACTCTGTGTGTGGGTGGGTGACTCCCTCAAAGCCATGGCTAGGTCAAGCCAACAAGCTCTCCTTGGCGCTCTTCGCTACTTCTTTCATTTGTTCTTCTTGGAATCCAGATTGGCTGAACAACAATCACCAGACTACGGTGAAAGCATCCCCTCAGGTGACCCTTCTCCTTCTCTTCCTCCTCCTCCTTGTCCTCCTCTCACAACCAGCAGTTTCGGTGGGGCGGGAGGGTGCACGTGCACAGGGAGGTGCTCCTCAGGCAAATGCCAAAGCACACCAAAACCGGGTATAGGGCGGGTGGCTGCTCACTTGAGGAGCGAGCGTCTCCCCACACAAGTGCACCCTCCTGGCCTCTCCTCAGGCACCGGGCATGAGAGGAGGAGGAGGCTCACCCAAAGAGATCCACTGTGGTCTGGTGATCATTATTGAGCTAGTCTGGATTCCAAAAAGAAGAAATGAAAGAAGTAGCGAAGAGTGCCAAAGAGAGCTTGCTCGCTTGGCCCAGCTGCAGCTTTGAGATACACACACCCACACCCACAGAGAGAGAGAGAGTGGAGGAGAGAGAGGGGAAGATAGGGACCCAGCTGTTTCGCTATCCCCCACTGTCACCATTACCTTCTCACACTGCTCCGTTTTGTGAACCATCTATGGTTTAGTACCTCCTCCCAACTGGTGAGAAACCCACAAGGGCTGGGGAATGTGTCACTAAGAGCTTCAGGTTTGTTTGCTCCTTGTGCTAAAATAGCAAAGAACAAGGGAATTCTGTTGACCAGGGCCTGAATTCAGATGAATCATGATTGGGTGGAGGTCCTTTTGGTCCCATTGGAGAGAAGCTTTGTCCTGCTTGGGGAAAAGTGTCCCCTGACAGGGCAGGTTCACAGTTGGGGAGGTTCTTAAAGAGACCCGACCTGGTCAGACTAATCCATGCCTCTTTTACACACACACATACACACACACACACACACACACACACAAAGTGGGGGAGGAGATAGGGAAAGAGGCAGAGAGAGATACAGAGAGGAGGGAAAGAGAGAGAAAAAGAGAGGGAAAGACTGAGGGAATGAGAGAGGAAGAGAGAGAAAAAAAAAGAAAAAAGAGAAAGGAAGCAAAAGAAAGAAAAGAGATAGACAAAGAAAGGGAGAGGTGGAAGGAAGGGACAAAGAAAGAAAAAGAAAGAAAGAGAGGGAGAATGGAGAAAGTGAATGAGATATATAAATGGATAGATAAACACATGGAAGGAGGGAAGGAGGGAAAGAGAAAAAAAAGGAGAAGAATGAAGCACACAAACTCTGGCTTCAGAAGACTCTACGAAGCAGCACAGCAATCTAGGGCTGGCCTGCAAGGGATCTCAGAGGTCATCTACTCCAACCCCTTGCACAAGCAGGAGATCTTTACAGAATCAAAGAATAGCAGGGTTAGAAGGCTCTGTGTGAGTGTGTGTGTGTGTGTGTGTGTGTGTGTGTGTGTGTGTGTTTGTCAAAACTCCAAAAACAGGTCAAGGAGCTGTGGGGAGATGAGTCATAAATTAGAATGCTTGCTAAGCAATTGACCATAAAGCAAGGACCACTTGTATTTGTTTTGATAGTCACATGGCCACCAAGCAATGCCCATCCAGTCACATGGCCACCAAGCCATGCCCATCCAGTCACATGATCACCAAGCCATGCCCACAAATTAAGCCACGCCCAGAGAACCGTGTTATCCCACCCCTGGATGGAACTGAGAAAAGATTTCAGCATTAAGTAATAACTAGTCGGTTCCTCCTCATGACCCCATTAACACGCATTTCTCCCCTCTTCTTGCACCCATAATTTTAAGATGTGATAGCAGAACAATCTTGATAATTTCAGGTGAACTGAAAGCCTTAGAACTGCTTCCTAGGAGCAGATGGCCCATTGTTCCATCCCAGGGAGGGTGAAAGGGAGGCATGGAGAGCTCTGGCCATGTCTGGCCTCCTTAAGAGCCTCCCAGATGATGGACCTGCCCCTTCAGGGGACGCTTTTCCCCAAGAAGGACGAGAGGAAGCTTCTTTCCCCCAATGGGGCCAAAAGGACCTCCATCCACTCACGATTCAATCCCATCAGATACAGTCCAAGCCTGGATTCAGGCCCCGGTCAGCAGAATTGCCTCCTTCGTTGCTATTCTGAGCACAAGGAGCAAACAACCAGAAGCTACTAGCGACACATTCCCCAGCCCTTGTGGGTCTCTCACCCATTTAATGGAGACGGTCATTAATTGTACATAGTCCACAAAATGGAACAATGTGGAAGCCTCCCAAGCAGCCTAAGGAGAAAAATCTGGTTTCTACTACCCAGATTCAATTCTTGGTGAAGGTCAACCACCTTTGGGGAAGAGCATCAGCCCTCTTGAAATGGGACCTCAGGCTTTGGAAAACAGAGGAAAGACATCAAAACGTTCTCCTATCTTGTTGAGCACTTTTAGCCGTGAAAGAACTTCTTGCTTGACAGAAAGTCTCTGTCTTTCAAAATACGCCACAGTCTAGGATCATCCCTGGGAAGAACAAAGTAACCCAAAATGGTTACATATGCTGCTACTTCTCCATTTGGGTCCATGTAGAGTTTAAACTCTGAAATATTGACAAACTCATTCTTCTCTAGGAAAGGATGGAACTAGAATGGGAACATGCAGCAATTTTAAAAGCAGAAAACTTTGTTTATTATCCCAGATGCTTTTTCACATTTGAATCTTTCTTCTGTAGTTGTCTAATTTACAGACATGCTTCATGAGGAAAATAGGTGTTTCCACTATCTTACAAGTGAAGGAAAAATTTCACAAAAATTTGTCCATCATATCCTGACAATATAGCAGCCCTGTCAACTCTCACGGTTCTGCTGTGAGTCTCACGATTTTTTATCATTTCTCACAGTCTCACGACAAGGCTCCTCAATCTCACGACGAATTTAAAATGCGCTTTTTTCCCCCCAAAATTTGGGGATCGGCTTATATGCAAGTATATAGGGTAATCTTTTTGAAAGGGGAGTAGGTCCTGCGAGGTTAGTTTCCCAGTAGTCTAAACATGGTGAAAAGAGGAGATTTTTCAATAGAAGATTCGAATTCTGACACTGAAACGGACCGGGAAGAACCAGCTGAAAAGATTGGCCAAAAATATGACGGAGCAGTGAAATATCGGGTAAAGTACAACCCCTCTTGGGCCAAAGAATACCCTGTAAAAGCAGTTGACAATGACCAATATAGCTTCTTCTGTATACCATGTGGTAAATCTGTTAGCTGCCACCATCAAGGACTTCGTGATGTCAAAGTGCATTGTGAACGAGATACACATTGGAGAAGAGTTGAAGATGAGAAAAAGAGTCATTCTATACGAAGATTTCTTTCAAAACCTGGGAATTCTGGAAGCAATGTTATTAAAGCTGAGGTTATGATAACTAACTTCTTAGTACAACACAACCTGCCAATTGCAACAGCAGATCATTTGGGCCCTTTGTTCAAGGAAATATTTCCTGATAGCAAGATTGCAGCAGCCTATGCCTCAGGACGCACGAAAACTTCAGCAATATTAAATGTTGCCCTGGGTCCCCACTGCCACAATTATTTAGTGGATCATTGCAAAAGCCATCCCTTCAGTCTGGGTATAGATGGCTTAAATGACACGAGATTAAACAAGATGAACCCTGTAACTATCCGTATATTTGATATAAATCGATTAAAAATGGTCACAAGTCATTTTTATGATATGTGTGTTACCAGTGGGGTAAATGGAGGAAAAGCTGCAACCATTTTTGATGTTATGGATCAAAAATTCACAAAAGATGGAATGCCGTGGCTGAATGCTATTAGCCTAAGTGTGGACAATACCAATGCTATGATTGGATGCAACAATTCGATTGCATCATGCTGTAAGACAAAAAACCAAAGCATTTTTATTTCTGGATGTCCATGTCATTTGGCTCATCTTGCTGCAACTGCAGCAAATGATTCTTTCACAGAGATTATTGATGTTAATGTTGAGGATGTGCTCATCGACCTATATTATTGGTTTGATAAGAGTTCCAAATGCAAAGGAAAGCTTGCAGAGTACTTTGAATTTTGTGACCAAGAGTATCAGCAAGTGTTAAAGCATGTCACCTGCCGTTGGCTTTCTTTGGAATGCTGTATTGAAAGAGCACTTAAGAAGTTTCCAAGTCTGAAGTCTTACTTTCTGAGTGAAGGTTTTTCAGATGCAAGCTGTTCACACAGTTCAACAAACTACTGCAGAGAAGTGAGACAACAGTCCATGTTCTGCAAACCTCTATGTTGACCCTGGCCAAAAAGATTGCAAACCGCATTGTGAAGCCTGAAGTCCTTGTGAGTGCTAAACCTACAGATGTAGATCTTAATGATGAGGAAATGTTTATTGAACATCAGAACATTTATCTTGGTGGAACTACAAAGGCCACGCTCAACAAGGTCTTAAATGAAGGTGACAGGTATCATGCAATATTTCATGAAATTCCAGTAGATGCTCTTTTTGAAGAATTTCGTGACTACTGATCACTTACTGAAAGTGACATTGGTGGGGATGCTTGGCAGGCAGCAAAAGTGGTTGATGCAATGGAAGGTGGAACTGAGGTATTTCATTATCGTGTTGACATTCTTTGGTGGTACATTGCACACATGAAACAGCCTGGTTCCTCAGCAAAGAGATTTCAGCACCTGACCAGAATTGCAGAAGTAGTACTTGTGATCCCACACAGTAATGCAGAGGAAGAGCGCTTTTCAGCATTGTTCGTAAGAACAAAACTGACAGTCGTTCCTGTTTAGGCCTTGATGGCACCTTGTCTAACATTTTGGCCATGAAGTTGGCTTATCCAGAAGAAATGACACCTTGCTATAAGTTCCATCCTAGTGATGACCAATTAGAATCATCAAAGAAAGCTGCATCTTCTTATAACAGGGAACACAAATAAAACATTTAAATAAACTGTTAATGACTTTCCTCGATGGAAAAGGGGTTTGTTTAATTTTGATCGGGAAAAAAATAGAATCTCACTATTTTTTATAGAATCTCCAGATTTTTTTTTCATGGGTTTCCAGATTTTCCTTTATCAGGGGTTGGCAGGTCTGATATAGATTTTGACAAAATATAGTTGAACAACAGCAAAAAGGAGATTTATGAACTCCCTGAAAGCAACAGGTTGGTTATCAGAAACAGGGATTGTCAGAAACAAAATTGTCAGGGAAATCTTCTTCCAGGAAGTCCAGACAGGAAACCTGAGCTAGGCCCACTTCTCTGCAATGTTGCACTGACAGGATTTGGGGAGTCAGAAAGTACAAATCTCCAACCTACCCTTTTTTAATGAAGCTGTAGGTTTCCTCCTCTGATCTGGTTCTTCCCCAGGCAAAATCTCTCCTCCACCCCCCAAAAGTCTTTCCCTCCTATCCCTGCCCTTTCTAAATAGATTGTGGGAAGGGGGGGGGGATATAACTTATGTGCTCTATGCAAGTCATCCTCACATGTTATTTCATTTCCTAAATGCATTATGGAAATACTGCTGATATAACTTGATCTCAGGAAAGAGTAACAAACAATTTTGTGATGTGATCAGAAACCCAGTTAAGTGAGGGGTGGATGGTATGATAATTAAGTGGATAAAAACTGATTTCAAAATGGTACTCAAACAGTTTTTAGTTTTTTTAATCTTTGTCACAAAAGTGGGAACATTTAACATTTTGTCAAAGTTCATCAATTCTTCTATGTTGTCATTAATATAATAGGGTTGATAAATCATTATCATACAAGATTTATAACAATTCTCAGGAAATATACTTTGATCTTATTTAAACATTACCAAATTTCCAGAAAAAAATTTCTGATTTCCTCCTAGAAACAACTGTATGACTAAAAAGCAGTAGAAAACTATCTGGGTTTTAGGATTTGATAAATTATAGTTTCTCGTATTAGAACATTAATGATGCACTAGATGAAGGATTGTGCCAAGCTTGATAAGTATGTAAGGGAGTCAGTTTAGTCTACTGGTTAAGCCCCTGAGCTAGAAAGCAAGAGTCTGTGAGTTCAAGTCCTTCCTTGATCATGAAAGCCACCTGGGTAACTTTGGGCCACTCTCTAAGCCCCTAGTTGTTCCACTCCCAGATTTGTTACTACATTGTAGAAGGGTGCATATGTGCGTTCAGTTGTACATTCCTTAAGGGTCCAGTTAATATGAGGTAGATTGAAGTCACAAGAAAGATAAAACATGTAGGAAGGATGTTGCCCAGTTGAGGAGTGAATTTAGCTTGTTTCCATGTTGGATGTCATAATCTGGGGCTCTGGAACATGGTAAGAATCAAAATGTGATATTTAAGGATAGTTGACAGACGATGGTCTGAGGAAGAGCAAGCTCTTGGGAAACGTGGATGTTTTTTGATGAAAGGACTTTTTATGGAAGACAGCAACACCACCTCCTCTACGGAGGAAATGAAAGCCATCTGGGTAACTTTGGTCCAGTCATTATCTAGCAGCCCAACTCACCTCACAGGGTTGTTGTTGTGGGGAAAATGAGGACAACTACTCATTAGTACTCATTCCCCTTACTCCTCTTTTACTTCTCTGAAAAGGGTGCAATTCAAATCATGACAAATAAAAACAAAAGCAGATACTAAAAAATCAATACACAAATAAAAAAGCAACTTACCAAAAATGAGGTAAGCAACTTTTTGTTACATTGATGTTATACATTGTCTATTTCTGCTTAAATCAATACATAGAAACATCAATGTAACAAGAAGTTGCATGCATGCATACATAAATTGATTTTTTTTAAATAAAAGTGTTTTATTTTTTTATACATAAACAAAACAAACCTAAAACATAAACCATCTTCGATTAAGCCCATGTCACACTGAACCAACGGATGCAAAGAGGATGTAAAATGGACAAAAAAGCTTGCCATCCGTTCGAAAAAGCGATGTACTCACTGCCTCCGTTTGGCTTCCTCTCTATCCATCCAGCATCAGTGTATTGACGTTTCATCCACTCCAAAAGTTTTGGGTTGCCCAAAACTTTTGCGCGGAAAATGTATCCAGTTCGTCCATTATGCATCCGCTACGCATCCGCTAGGCATCTGTTCTGCATCCGTTACGCATCCACTATATCCGCTAGGCATCCATTCCGCATCCGCGCAACTTGCATCTGCTCAGATGCAGGGAGGAAGCGGAACGGACGCAGAATGGATGCAGAACAGATGCCTAGCGGATGCAGCACGGAAACAAAGCGTTTAAAATGGAAAAAACGTTCGCAGAGGGGACCTATCTCAGATATTAAGGATGTCTAGAGGCAACCTCATGGTGGGCTTCCCAGATCCAGACCCGCTGCCCAACGACAAGCAAGATGTGCCCTACTTCATCGTGGGGGATGAAGCCTAGAGGATGCCTAGCGGAAAACCTATATTTCCTATAAAAAGGGGGAGCAACTCATCTGCATCTCACTTTCAGAACAGCAGCCCTGCGGTGCAGACCTCTGCAGCCTTCATCTGGCTCTTCCTCTTCCACAGCATCCAGTCATGTCCACCGTGGATTGTGACAAAGTCCTTTCGGCAGCCACCATCCTTCTGCAACAGTGTGAAACCATCTACAGGCTCTGTGAACTCTACTACGGGAAGAAAAGGAGGCACCCAAAAAAAGTCTGGGTTCAAAGATGGTTCACCAGAAGAGCAGAGGACGGATTGTACAACAAGCTGATGGTGGAGCTCAGGAGCGAAGACACTCAGGCATTCCAGAACTTCATGAGGATGCCTCCAGCTATGTTTGACGAAGTTGTGCAGCGGCTGACACCCAGGTTGACCAAGACAAACACCAACTTCCAGCCCAGCCTGGAACCTGGGCTCAAGGTGGCACTGACTCTGCACCACCTGGCCTCAGAGACCACCTACAGGAGCAAGCAGTACGGCTGGAGGGTGCCACCCAACACCATCAGCATTGTGGTCAGAGAAGTAGTGCAGGCCATCATCGAAGAATACAAGGAGGAGCTCCTCCAGTACCCCTCCACTGAAGAAGGCTGGAAGAAAGTTGCAGAGCAGTGGTATCAGAAGTGGAAATTCCCCCAAACCGTTGGAGCCATAGATGGCAAGCACGTGGCTTGCAAAGCTCCAGCCAAATCGGGGTCCACTTATCACAACTACAAGGGCTTCTTCAGCATCATCCTCTTTGCCATGGTCGATGCTGACTACAAGTTCATGTACATCGATGCTTCAGGCAATGGGTCATCTTCAGATGCCCAGGTATACAACGCCAGTCACCTCAAGGAGGGGCTGGAAGGCAACCTCATGGTGGGCTTCCCAGATCCAGACCCGCTGCCCAACGACAAGCAAGATGTGCCCTACTTCATCGTGGGGGATGACGCCTTCTCCCTCACAATCTACTTCATGAAGCCCTACACCTCCAAATACCTCACCCGTGAAGAGAGGATCTTCAACTACAGGCTGTCCAGGGCAAGACGGGTGGTGGAGAACGCCTTTGGCATCCTGGCCAACAGGTTCCAGGTACTTCTCACTAACATGCAGCATAGCCCAGAGACCATGAGGAGGATCGTGGAAGCTTGCTGCATCCTGCACAATCTCATGCGCACCCGCTACCCAGTTTTGCAAAACAGGCTTGTGGATCTCCAACAAGGCAATGGGGACATGGAGGCTGGGGAATGGAGGCAAGGGCAAAACCTGATCAACACTGAGGATGTGCAAGGCCCCAACAGAGCCTCACGTGAAGCGAAGAAGCAGCGCAACCTCCTGCCATGCAGGCAGGGCAGGCAAAGGAGCCAATCCGTCTGGCAGCAGGTCTTTCCTCTGAATGGTGACCTGCTTCCGAGTTGCTTCTGTTATATCTGCGGGGCTGACGCAATGCATCCTCCCCGCATGCGCAATTAACGCCAGGCATCCATTAGGCTTCCGCTGTGCATCCGCTGTGCATCCGGTTCATACGTTCCGCATCCGCTTTGCTGAGGCCCCCTGGAAGCCCTGCGGATGTGCCATCTGCTCCCATCCGCTTCCATCCGCTGGGCTTCCGTTCCACATCCGCTTTCCATCAGCCCTGCGTCCTCCCCGCGTCCGTGTTATCCGCTCCGGTTATGCAAATTTTTGCCCCTTTTGAGAGCGGATAACAACGGATGGAACATTTTGCTCGTCCGCTGTGTCCTTTTTGCATCCGTTGGGCAGTGTGACATGGGCTTTACATACAGTGTGTTGGTTGGTACAAATCACTTGTGCACAATCTCTGCAGTCTTTCCCTTCCAATTTGCATTAATCCTTATATCATAAATCTACTATATATATTTAAATTTATACCATTATTAATTACTTACTAGACAAATAATATTACATCATTTTATGCGAGCAAATCATCATTTTTACTTAATCTACTTTATAATGTTCATTTCATCATCACCAATCTATTCTATAACAATATATCCTCACTTTACTTTAACTCTGTAATTCTATTATTATTATATTATAAAGTATTATTAAATATTTCATTAATAAAAAAGTAAAGCAAAAACAAAAATCTATAAGTATAGCAGTATAACAGAAAAATTACTTCAATTTCTTTGTATTGGCTTATTTCTAATTTTGTTAATTATATCAACATGTTTATAATTATCAACCTCTATCATCTAGCAATGATCATTCTCCACCTAACTTCTACCTCTTATCTCTATTCATTTCTGCACATTGTAATTTTTTAATTTCATTTTCATCTATGGGGATCTCCTTGTTTTTCCACTGTTGTGCAAACATAATTCTAGCCACTATTAACACATGTAACATTAAATATGTATTGTACTCCCTTTATTTATGTAGGTGCCAACAAAAATATTTTTGGTTTTAAAATTTAAATCTATATGTTGTGTTACCATTTTTGCTAACCATGACACTATATCCTCTTGAATAGCAACACAAGCAGTGCCCAATACTGAATTCATATATTCCAGTTTTTTAAACTGAGGAATAAATTTCAGAAACAGAATTCAGTATTGCTCTGTGAATGTGCCTATCAATTCCATTTGTAATCTAATTTCTTAGATGATTTTGTACTATGATCTATTTTTTTTTGTACTATATATACCTACATAAGGCTGTAAAAAGCTTCAGTATATTTTTAGCTGCATTGTAAAATGGTTAGGCAACCAAACATGGCTTTCCCTGGCTTCTCTCTCTCTATTATAGAGAGAGCATTCAGTTAGGGACTGTTGGTCCAGGTAAATAGTATTGGCTAGGAAAGATTTTTGTGCCACTATTGGCACAAAATAACAAACTCCCTTGGTTTGTTCATAGTATTTCCATTTTAAGTGTTTATTTTTCAATTAAGAAATTGTAATTATGAAAAAATCAGCCATTCTTTTATATGCACAGTGCAACATCTTTTTTATAGACTGTCATTTTCAAATCGACTTTCAGCTTGTCTCTTTCTTGTCTGTTGAAACTTGTTCCATAACATCTTTTAAACACTAACTAGCTGTGGTGTCAGGGACTCTTAAAAGTAACTGAATATTACAGATCTCCGTTCCTCACCTGCTTTCTTTGCTTGCCACTGCCTTCACCACTCAACAATTTTCCTTGAATAAGTAGAATTAGATTAACAAGATACAGAGACGATGTATTGTTTGGTTATAGAAAGTTTGAATAAAGTTGGGCTTAATAGAAACTATCTGGAAAAACATTTGATTGGATTTTGCTCTGATGGAGCCAGAGTTATGCTTGGGAGAAAATCTGGACTTAGCACTAGGAGAGCCAAAGAGTTTCCAAATATTATCATATGGCATTGTTTAAACCATCATCTGCAATTTGTTTTAGATGATTCTATTTGGGAAATAAAGCAAATGAATCATTTTCAAATTTTTATTGATAAAATATATTGTAGTTTTCCATCAACCAAATAAGAACTTTAACTGAACTTAACAAAATTTCCGAACAACTTGAGATTGAAATTATAAAATTGGTAGAGTTTTTGGACTAAGATGGGCTACCTGTAGTTTAAGATCAACCCTAGTTGTGTGGCAGGCTTATCCAGGGCTACATCAGTTTTTCTGTTCAAATCAAAAATACTCTGGTATGGCTGCTCATCTTGAAAATTCATCTTTTCTCACTGATTTGGCCTTGATGATTGATGTGCTAACTGAAATATCTCTCCTTTCTAATGCATTGCAAGGAAGAAACATAGACATTATAAAGGCTGCACAACTTGTGAAAAGATCAATTTGATCATTTGAAATGCATATAGAGGAAATGGGTTCATATGAAATAAGGTTGATGAATTAATTACTTCATAAATCTTTAAAAATAGAAATTTTATACAAAATAATTGATTTGTGGGGCTTCATCATGAAAAACGAATACAAAGAAGAGTGATGGATTTGAAGAAAAGATTGATGTATTGTGAACATTTAAGAAAAGGTTGTCAATTTAAAGACATTGATCAATTAAAATTTCTGAATTATTTGGAGCCAAATTATTGGAACATTGAAGTGATGGTTCTATAGAGAGCAGCTGAAGGACAATTGGTTGCATTTGGTCAAATTTTGAATTATGAAATCAATATTAATGATTATTGTGATTTCATAGAAAATGTACTAAAAGATTCTAAAAATTATATAATTCCTTGCAGCATTAAAAAGGCTAGAGATATTATTAAAACTATTGCAGTCAACTCAGCAGAGGCGGAAAGGGGCTTCTTGCAGATGAACATAATATGCTCAGAGGGTAGAAGTTGCTTGACAGTTTTCAATATTACAAAACCTCCCGACCATCAGTCTAATTGGCTTCCCTGTGCAGGAATGGGACCCTGTTCCTTCAGTAAAGAAATGATTACAGGCACATCCTCACACAGCTGAAGATGTTCGTGTTAAACACAAGAAAACTGTAACTTGGGTTGATAATAGAAAAGCCATTTGGGAGTACTTTAAATGTTATTGTTTTTTGTAAAGTTTGGTTATGTAATAGTTTTTGATTAATATCTTACAATGCTATAAAAACATAGTTTTGTGTACCTTTTTATTATTTAAGCATTAAAGACATGACATAATAAACTACCTTTTGTTTTGATATATCTTTTTTAATACTTAGTCATTAGGGCAAAGAAATGATGTTGAGTTGGCCTTGCCCAGCCCTCTGCAGCCTTCCCTGTATCTGCCAGCGCCTCACCTTGCCCTCTCTAGGGTTCCCCAGGCCTTGGAAACTGACAAAAATTATTTGCTAAGCAATTGGCCACTAAGCGAGTACCTGGTCATTAAGTGAGGACCACTTAAATTTGGGTTGCCAGACACATGGTCACATGGCCACACCCACACCAGTCACATGACCACCTAGCCATGCCCACCCCAATCACATTACCACCAAGCCAAACCCCCAAATTAGGCTACACCCACAAATTAGGCCACACCCACAGAACCGGTTGTTAAGAAATTTGAATATCACCCCTGAAACTCAGCCCCCCTCCCACCTTTGCTAATGGACCATTACTCTGGCCTAGGCCAGTCTATTTGACATATCAAAGATCTACTCCAGGTAAAGCTATAATAGGAATTGCCCAAAGCCCTTTCATTACATCACCATCCAGCCAGGCTCAACCAAACCTGGGACTCAGGACAGCCTTCAGAGTTGCCCCTGCATAGCCCCATGGGAGTCTGACAACCAATCAGAATACAAGATCAAATTCAAATCAAACAGAGGGCATAAAACAATTGCACTCTCAGCATCTCAGCCCTTCTTTCCTCAACCAAGACATGTGTTCCTGTCCACCATTTAACCATCTTCCAAGCAGTCACCATGTTTCCAGCGTCTTTCTTCCCCACTTGGAACTGAACCCAGAAGGAGATTTCTTCCAACAGAGGCTGGACAGAAACGTCAGATCTGCTCCCTGTTATTCCAGAGTGTCAGGAGCAATTAGATGGAGCAAATCTCTTGACCTTTTGCAGCACAAGAAGGTGGAGATGTTCTCCTCCTTCTCCAGATTCCTTCTTCAAAGGATCTCAGATTAATGGATCTCTATTGGGACCCTCATACCTGCCATGGCTGCAGCCTTGGAGCCCCCAACTCTTTTCTCCCTCCTTCCTTCACCTCCTCGATCTGGAGGAATAAGTGGCATTCATGACCTGTGACAGAGTCTTCATGAGACTGTAATAAGTGGAGTCATTTTTGATTGGTTTCCTGTTCCTTTTCTCCTGGGTCTCCAGTGGGGCTTTCTGGGTACATCTTCTGCGGCCTTTGACAGAAAAGACGTGCTTGGAAAGGGAACAGTGAAAATAATGATCTTGAAACTGATCTTCCACAAAGAAATGGGATTCAAAGGCAGCATCCGTTGGCCTTTCTTTTGACAGATAACCAAAGTTCCAAGTACTATGGATGTATTTGAGAAGTCTGTGTTTCTTCATTGTATACCCTGCAAAACTTATGAGGATGCAGACTTTCCGTTCAATGAGTCCTGGCAGTTGCATAAGCGCTTCATGGAAATGAAGAATTCTGTCCAAGATGGTAATAAATTCTAATAATCCTTGAAAGAAAAATATCAGTTCCATTCTTTTCCATATTTAAATCTATGCTCTTTTCTATCATGACACTTTACCTTGCAGAATCCCCCTTCCTGTTCTTCTTCTACCCATTGTTGCTCATTCTCCTGACTATATAATTTTTTTCATTGTTGTTTTGTTTCTACTTCCCATCATTTTCTGGTCCTTTCTCTCAATTTCCCTTTTTTCGTTTATAATTTCTCTCCATTTCTTATTCCACGTATTTATTTTATCCCCCCCCCTCTTGATTTCTTCTCTTATGCTGTTTCCTTTTCTTTTGTTTAATTTTCCAAACAATTCCCCCTTTAATTATCAAATCAAACCTCACATTTTTAGCTTTAATTCTTTTTTTCCTGTTTTAATGTTGTTCTGCTTGTTCTTTAGGGCTGGTTTCCTCTTTATTTAACTCCTCTTCTCTGTTTCTCTTTGTTCTTCTTTAATCTGAATTACCATTTCAAATTTTTGAAGTACGATACTGTACACTTCCAAGCTTTCTTTCATCATTTCCTTCCTATTTTGTTGTTCCAATTTTATTTCCACACACATTTCTCCCATTTTGTACACTACTTCTTCTTTTATTTTCCTTTCTTTAATATTTATGTCCAATCCAATTGTCCAGTAGTTTATTGCAACCAGCGTCTTTTATATTAAATTTCAACAGTCAGTGTCCATAAATCTTTGTTTCCAGGTTCCTTCTGTTGATTTCTTTTCCAACTTTTCCCCAAAGTCACCAAATAATCCCAGGGCAATTTCTTCATGTATCTTTTTTCCCTTGTAATATTCTAGTATTTCACTTTTCAGGGTTTTTATTTTATTATAATGGAATTCCTTTTATTTCCTTTCAAATTCCAATTTTAAAAAGACCAAGCACTTTTCAAAGAGTCACTGAAATTTTCCCTTTACCATGAAGTGGCGGGCTCAGTTCTGTTTCCATGTTCCACCGTTTCTTTTCACTTTTTCCCTTTTTAAACTTTCATTAATTTTATTAGTTCCAGTTATTAGCTATCATTTCTTTTTAACATGTTCTACTTCAGCATTTAATTACGCCTATTTAGTACCAAAATCCCCTGCCTGTTCCCCTGCCTCTTTTTCTGATGTAGAGGGCAGGCAAGTTCTGGAAAGAGGGAAGGCTAAGTCCCATGTTCCACTGCCACTTTTTTTCATAGATGGGGCACTCAGGGGAAAGCAAAGCCCAGATCCATAGAGAGGGCTAGGAAAGAGGAAGGGATTTGAGGGAGGCCCCCATTTCTGGAAAGAGACTAACCTGGTTGATGAGTCCCTGGTTGAATGCTGGGGGAATGCAGCCCCGGGGTTTCTCCAGCCTCACTTCGGCGTGTCTTTCCAGGAGAGGCTCCTGTCCGGAAGAAGCCATGCAGGGCTGGGTCTTCCAAGGGGGATCCAGGGTTCCCTGGGAGGGAGAGTGGGAGAGGGAGGGAGGGAGACACAGAGAAAGAAAGAAAATATATTGAGCAACCTGTGAGTGAGCCAAGTCTTGGTGCAAGGCTTTAACTCCTCACCTAAGGGAAAAAGGTAGACCAGCATTTTCCAAACTTGGGACTTGAAGAAGAAGGGACTTTAATTCCCAGAATTCCCTGCCCAGCATGATGAAGTCCATGCATTGTTGGGTGGGGAACTCTGGGGGTTGAAGTCCATTCCTCTTGAAGTTTGAAAAACACTCATGCAGACCAACCTCTCTCCATTGTGGCCTTCATTTTGGGAAACAACAGAGACCCCTGAAGAGAACCTCAGTCATTGGCTGGCTTGCAGAATGCAGAAAACGTGGTTTCTTATGGCCATCAGAAGTGAAACATGCCACCGTCAATTGGACTGACCATCAATATCCCCTAAAGTCCCAGATGCTGGTTTGGGAGCCATCCCAGCTGGTTCTGAGGCCACCCTGAACCACCCTGGAGCCAAGCCTGGGACGCCCTGCAAATCCAGCCCCTTCAGGCTCAGGCAGAGTTGCCCAAGCTCCCTGGATCCTGATTGAGGGTCTCCGGCTGCAAATCTCCTCCTCCTCCTCCTCCATTGCCGCTGCTCTCTGGCTGGGGCCCCTGAGCCCCCTGGCTTCTCCCTGGGGGGTGGAAGAGCCTCTGCTGGGCCTCACTTTGGGGCCTCTGCTAAGGGCACAGCTGGGGCTGAGGATGATGGGGGCTGGAGTCCAGGCCTTTGGGAGACCTGCATGGGAACCCACTCAATCCAGGTAGGACAGAGATCCACCTGGAGGACCTGGAAAAAAAACCCCTGGGAAGCAGCCCTTCCCTCCTTCCTTCCTCCCAATGCCTGGCAGGAGGGAGAAAGAGAGAGAGGAAGCCGACCCAGAGAGGGTCACAGCCACGTTCTCCCTTTTTTCTCGGTCTTGGGATTTGCCCCCAGCCTTTGTGCCCTGAGGAGCAGCAGCCCCAATATCCCCAGTCTTGGCCTCACTGGGAATACTGGAAACCAGCATCCAAAACCATTTCTGTGGCTCCAAGCAGGAGAAGGAGCATCAAAGTCACCAGCTGATCCTATGAACACCCAAATCTTCTATTCAGGTTTGTCCAGACATTGGGGGGGGGGTCATTGACCACCACCCCCTCCACCCCTAAAGCTGCCTCTCTGTCCCATTCCCATTGTCCCAACTTTTTTCCCTGAATGCCAAACTCTGATCCGGTTCACACATTCCGCCAAACCCCATTCGTTCAGCCATAGTTTACTCCAAGTGTTGCAGCTGCTGAAAACCCTCAAGGAGCCAGAAACAGATCCAAGGAAAAGCTCCCCATCCTGTGTGGAGACAGGCTGAGCTGATCCTCCCCAGTAGGTGAGTCCGCACAATGCTCTTAACACAGGTTGATGGAAGAGAACTGCCATGTTGGCAAGAGGTGCCAGGCCAAAACACATAAACCAGATGGTGGCATAGCGTGACAACCTGCTTCATGCATGAACACAGGACGGGGGAAAGTTCCCACCTGCCAGAATGCTTGAAGTGGAGTCAACCTATTTCAAAATCTCCGTCCATATTTTCAGGGGCTCCAAGGATGAGACCCCCACCCCTTAGAGGCTCCTTTGTGGGAAGGGAAGGGAGAAGGAAGCCGCTGTGAGACTGGTTCCCTCTAAAGCCCACCTCCTCTGCACCCCCAGGAAAGACTCATGACCGGCTGTGGGCAAACCCTGGCTGAGAGGCACCCAGCTTCCTAAAACTGCTGCAGAAATGCCTGGAAACACCTGGATGCCCCCAACAACAGCTGAGAACTTGGCCCACTCAAGGCAGCCCAGGAAAGAGGGTTCCTTCCTTCCCAAAGCAGGTGAAAGAGGACTCAAACTCCCATGATGCTCAAAGGAGTTGGGCTCACTCAGCTCCATGGAGCCACCTGGAGGGACCTTCACCCAATCCCCTTGCAGGGACTCTGCCGTAGGGTCCTGCAATGGGGACTGAGGGGCCCCACCAGTGCTGGGCTTGGCTGGAGGGCCAGGTCCAATCCTGAGCCCCCAAAAGGCACCGGAAGCCCTGTGAATCTCCTAAGAGACTCTCCTCCGGCCTCAGCCCTTCTTCTGCCCTGGACCAAGCTGGGTTGGCTTCACACAACCCCTGACTCCTGTGGGAACAGCAGCCCCCACCTGCCAGGTGCAAAGCTGGCACACCAGACTCAGATCCTTGCAAGATATGTAACCTGGGGACCCTCACCCCATTCCCTCCCCACCTGCCTTGGGCCCCCATGGGGCAGATCCCCCCACTTGCCCAGCAAGGCCCAAGGGAGCCCTTTCCCGGGGCGCACCACTTCCCAAGGCAGGAGGAGGAAGCCCCTGGCTGTCCCCAGGGGAAATTGGCAGCAGGGGCCCAGGCTGACCACCCCTCCCCCCTGGACCCCATCAGCCCCACCTGGCCTGCAGGTGCTTGGAGCTCTACCTGTCCCCACCTGTGATGTGCCTCTCTCTCTTTCAGCCAATCCCAAGGAGGGTTCCTCTCTCAGAGGTGGGCTTTCTGACAGCACCTCAGCTGCCCAGACCAGATTGGGGGGGCTCCCCTGCTTCCCTCTTCCTGAGCCCCCCTCCCTCCCTGCCCTCACTAGGGAGGGGGCAGACCCCCTGCAGACCCTGCCCCGGCCCTGCAGGACCCCTCCATGCCCCTCCTCACAGCACACACCCCTGCCAAACCCTCTCTGAATCCAGCCCATTGTAGGCTGCTTGACTGGCAAGGAGGAAACCAGACCCAGAGAGGCCCCTCAGCCTCGGCCAGCTGGGCGGGAAGGTTGTCCGGAAGCCCCCAGGGGAAGCCGGCCCAGAGATCTTGGCAGGGCTGCTCAGAAGCGGTTGCCATTGCCTCTTTCCCAGGGATCTGAGAGAGTGGCTGGCCCAGAGCCTCCTAGCTGGCTTGGCACCACAGGCAGGAGTGGAACTCAGCCCCCTCCTGGATTGAAGCCCCAACCAACCAACCAACTCTGCTAGCATCCATACAACCCTCCAAACCCAGTGTCTTCCCCAGGGGCCACATTCACACATGTACCTCTTAACCATGGTTTGTTTCCTGAGGTTGAACCTGTTGGCCAAGAAGTCAATGGATGATGGGGACTCAGAAGGAGATGAATTCCTGGGAGAGAAACTGAACAAGAGGAGATATACAGCAGACCTAGACTTACAAACATTCATTTAGTGACCGATTCAATTTACAACTGCATTGAGAAATGGGACTTAGGACCATTTTTCACAGTTAATGACCTTTGCAGCATCAAATGCAGAGATCAGAATTCAGGTGCTCGGCCACAGTTTCATGTTTATGACCATTGTGACTGCGTCCCAAGTCACATGGTCTCATTTTGCGACCTTCTGACAAGCAAAGTCAGATTCACTGCACAACCGGGTTCTTAACTTATTAACTTCAATGATTCACTCAATGATTGTGGCAGGAAAGGTCATAAAAAGGGGCAAAACTCACTTGGCATATGTCTCCCTAAATGACAGAAATGTTGGGCTCAGCTGTGGTCATAAGTCAAGGACTCCCTATGTTGGGGACCCTTTTCTTCTGGCAAGGACCCCATTCACACAACACACTTGAGCAGGCCTAGGGTCCTCGCAGCCCCCCTGAGAGAAGCAAGAGGTCCACGTGGAGCCTCCTCAGGGCCTGTGAGAAACTCTTGATGACCACAGCCCCCCCTTCCTTCCCTCCTCTGGGGTCTCCCTGGGACAAACCCAGAAGTTGGGGTGGGGTCATTCCTGACCCAGGAGGAGGTTTCTCCCCTCTGGGCCTCACCCGGCTTCAGTCAGACACGGCTGGGAACCTCCTGTAGGAGAAGAGAGTCTCTTTGCACATCAACCTGGTCCTGAAAAGCCACAGCCTGAACCCGGAGCCACCCAGGATCTGGTCTGCAGGCCCTGAGAGCAGAATCTGAGGGAGGTTCGGGGGAGAAGTTCCAAGTGGTTGACCTGGGATATGGGCCCTCATCTGCTCCTCCCTATCAGGGTGGGCCTGCCTGTCCCTTCAGCCCCCCCCCTCAGCCCCCCCAGTTTCCCCTTCTGGGCCAAGAAGTCCATATTAATGTCTCCCCCAGTGAAGAAACATCCTCCCAGAACTACGAATGCAACTAAATCAGGAACAAAGTAGTTCCAATAGCACCTTTTTTGGAATAGAAAGTGTAAGCCCCAGAAATTGAGAAGATCAGAGGGGTCTCTCACCCCCTCCCCCAAAGAAGATCCCCACAACAGAGGAAGAGCCACCAGATCTCCAGAAATCATGACACTAGAAATCAGTTTGCACCATCCACCACATTGTGGGCATCACCACCATCTTTGTAGGGTTTCCCTGTGATAAGATGGGTGGCCAGTAAATTTAATGGATGGATGGATGGATGGATGGATAGATGGATAGATAGATAGACAGACAGACAGATAGATACATTGAAAAGGCCCTGTCACACTGGCCAATGGATGCAAAACGTTTTAAAAAGGACACAGCAGACGAGAAAAATGTTCCATCCGTTGTTATCCGCTCTCAAAAGTGGCCCGAATTTGCATAAGCAGAGCGGACAACAACGGAAAGGAACGGACGGGGGGAGGATGTAGGTCAGATGTACAGCGGATGCTCCACGGAAGCCTAGCAGATGGGAGCGGATGGGAGCGGATGGCACATCCGCAAGGCTTCCGGGGGAGCAGAGCAAAGCGGACGCAGAACGGATACAGCAGATGCCGAGCGGATGCTGAGCGGATGAAGTGGATGCACAGCGGAAGCCTAGCGGATGCCTAGCGGATGCCTAGCGTTCACTGAGCATGCGGGGAGGATGCATTGCGTCAGCCCCGCGGATATAAAGGGAAGCAGCTCGCAAGCAGGTCACCATTCAGAGGAAAGACCTGCTTCCAGACACAGCTTGCCAGCCAGCCTGCCAGCCTGCCAGCCAGCCTGCCAGCCAGCAACCCCACAACCATGGGGAAGAAAAGGAAGCCACTGCCATCTGCTGCCAGCCCTGGCAAGAGGGACAGGGCCACCCTCCCACCCCCTGGCCTTCACTCTGCTTCTGCTGTAGCTTCTGCTGCCCGGGCTCGCTCTTCTGGGGCTTCTGCTGATGCTGCTTCTGGAGGAGCTGCTTCTGCTGATGCTGCTTATGGTGGTGGTGCTTCTGCTGATGCTGCTTATGGCGGTGATGCTTCTGCTGATGCTGCTTATGGCGGTGGTGCTTCTGCTGGTACTTACTCTGCTGGCACTGCTCCTGGTGCTGGTGCTTCTGCTGGTGCTTACTCTGCTGGCACTGCTCCTGGTGGTGGTGCTTCTGCTGGTGCTTACTCTGCTAGCGCTAATCCTGGTCCTGCTGGTCCTGCTGGTGCTCCTGGTCCTGCTGGTGCTCATGGTCCTGCTCGTGCTCGTGGTCCTACTGGTGATCCTGGTCCTGCTCATGCTCCTGGTCCTGCTCATGCTCCTGGTCCTGCTCCTGGTCATCCTGGTGCTGCTGGTCCTCCTGGTGCTCCTGCTCCTGGTGCTGCTGGTTCTCCTGGTGCTGCTGGTGCTGCTGGTGCTGGTGGTGGTGGTGCTGGTGGTGGTGTGGAGGAACAGCCCTTACAACCTCAAAGCCCCTCTGATGAGGGCCCAGATGGCCCTGCCAGAGGGAGGAAGAGGCAGACGCATGAACGGGAGAGGAGGCAATACACCATAGAAGAGGAACATGAGGAGGAGGTGCTTGAATGGCTCAGGGAGAATGAATATCTCTGGCGGAAGGGACACAGGCTCGACAGAGACACCAAAAGGAAGCAGGCTGCTTCGAGAGAGAAGGCAGAGATTCTGGGCTACATTTCGGAGGTGCTCCTCAGCTGGTGGAAGCACATGCACACCTGGTACGGGAAGCTGCACCTCAAGAAATCTGGCCAGGCCACGGTAAAGCTGACAGACAGAGAGACCTATGTGATCGCCAGGTGCAGCTTCCTGGAGGGTGAGATCCGCCACCGAGGAGCAGCCCCTCTGTCTATCCTCTCAGGCAGCCTGCTGGGAGCCAGTCCTCTTCTGGCGGAGAGTCAGCTCCTGTGTCCAGGCAGGTATCTGTGGAGCGTCCCACGGCGGAGAACCCCCCAACAGCTGTGATACCTGTGGGATGCGTGGAGGACCCCCTGACATTGCGGGAGAAAGGAGACACCACTTCCACCACAGGCCAACCCGCATCCACTCCCAGCTCCACCTCCACAGAGAGGCAGAAAGCCGCACAGGAGGGGCAGAGCCACACTGTCCTGCTGGAGATAAGAGACACCTTCAGAAGAAGCATAGATCTCCTCTCTCAGCTGGTACACACCAACGCCCCAACCTCCGACCGCAAGCCCTTCCTCACCTATGTCAACCAGACCCTCATGAACATGTCAGAACCCCAGTACCAGGTGATGAAGGACAGGATCACCGATCATCTTCACAACCCTCCAGACCAAGCTGAACCTGCTCCCACCCAGTCCAGGCCTGCTCCTCCACCCCAAGTGATGTCACTGCCCTTCCAAAGCTTTCCACAGGCCCTCACCTACCAAGGCTACGGCTACCAGGAGGTTCAGCAGCACAGGCAACCCTTCCCAGTCTAGGCACAGGTACATTGGACGCCGTTGCCACCGGTTCCACTGTGGCCACCGATGCCACCCATGCCACCGAGGCCACCCATGCCACCGATACCACCCACACCACCGATGCCACCGACGCCAGTCCTCACCCATCTGCAGACCAGACAGCCCCACTACACTGCTCCATCCTCCACCCCACAGACAAGCCCGGCTTCAGAACATTTGTCATCGGTATTGGGGCTGACACCCCATGTCATGGAAGAAGGGGCTCTAAACATCACGGGGCTGAGCCAGCTGTCTGAGAGCTTCCTCAACAGACCATCCCCTGTTGTCCTCTTGGGGCTAGGCACCCCATTGGCGCCTCAGACCAGCACTCCAGCAGCATCCACCTCCACAGCACCTGGACCCTTTACCCCTGAGATGATGAGAATGCCTCAGACTGACTGAGAAGAGTGCCAGAGACTGGGTTGACTTTATTTTTGCTTTGTACACTTGACTTGGGTCATTTTTCTTTGACAGCTTGTTATTAATAATGTTTATCTTTGCTTCACACACTTGCTTCATTTATTTTAGTCAATAAAGTCTTGGTGGAAACTTTTAGAAATGGTTTAGCCTTTGCATGCTTGTGGGATGGGTTAAGATAGCAGTGGGATGGGCAGGGATACCTTTGGGATGGGTAATAGCTGTGGGATGGGCAGGGATACCTTTGGGATAGGTAAGGATAGCTGTGGGATAGATAAACCTCCTGTGTAAGCATAGTGGGACTGTATGGTCCACCCTCCCAGGTGCAACACCTATGGCCCTTTATTAACAATAGTAATGTAATGATTCATCCACACATTTCAACATAAACACAACTCTTTATTAAATGCCCTGTTCATTGAAGGCCCACCCAACATACATGGCCCAATCTCATCAGTGTGATGAGACAGGCTGAAGGAAGCATCCATTAAGCATCTATCATCCTGTCTTGCTACTCCACTGCTCCAGCTGGGGGTTGCACCAGTGTTTCAGGAGGTTGCGCTGCTTCTTCCCTTCACGTGAAGCTCTGTTGGGGCCTTGCACATCCTGAGTGTCTATCAGGTTTCACCCTTGCCTCCATTCCCCAGGCTCCATGTCCCCATTGCCTTGTTGGAGGTCCACGAGCCTGTTCTGTAACCCTGGGTAGCGGGTGCGCATGAGATTGTGCAGGATGCAGCAAGCTTCCAGGATCCTCCTCACGGTCTCTGGGCGATGCTGCATGGTGGTGAGAAGTACCTGGAACCTGTTGGCCAGGATGCCAAAGGCGTTCTCCACCACCCGCCTTGCCTGGACAGCCTGTAGTTCAAGATCCTCTCTTCATGGGTGAAGAGTCTGGAACTGTGGGGCTTCATGAGGTAGGTTCTGAGGGAGAAGGCGTCATCGCCCATGATGAAGTAGGGCATATCTTGCATGTCGTTGGGCAGGGGGTCTGGATCTGGGAAGCCCACCATGAGGTTGCCTTCCAGCCCCTCCTTGAGGTGACTGGCGTTGTATACCTGGGCATCTGAAGCTGACCCATTGCCTGAAGCATCGATGTACATGAACTTGTAGTCAGCATCGACCATGGCGAAGAGGATGATGCTGAAGAAGCCCTTGGAGTTGAAATAAGTGGACACTGAGTTGGCTGGAGCTTTGCAGGCCACGTGCTTTCCATCTATGGCTCCAACGGTGTGTGGGAAATTCCACTTCTGATACCACTGCTCTGCAACTTTCTTCCATACTTCTTCAGTGGAGGGGCACTGGAGGAGCTCCTCCAGGTATTCTTCGATGATGGCCTGCACCACTTCTCTGACCACAATGCTGATGGTGTTGTGTGGCACCCTCCAGCAGTACTGCATGCTCCTGTATGTGGTCCCTGAGGCCAGGTGACGCAGAGTCAGTGCCACCTTGAGCCCAGGGTCCAGGCTGGGCTGGAAGTTGGTGTTTGCCTTGGTCAACCTGGGTGTCAGCCGCTGCACAACTTCGTCAAACATGGCTGGAGGCATCCTTATGAAGTTCTGGAATGCACGAGTTTCTTCATTCCTCAGCTCCATCATCAGCTTGTTGTACAGTCCATACTCTGTTCTTCTCCTGATCCATCTTCGGACCCAGACACTTCTTGGCCGCCTCCTTTTCTTCGCGTAGAACATTTGAAAGAGCCTGTAGATGGCTTTGCACTGTTGCAGAATGATGGTGGCTACCAAAAGGAGTGTGTGATGATCCATGGTGGAGATGACTGGATGCTGTGGAAGAGGAAGAGCAAAAGTAAGGCTGCAGAGGTCTGCACAGCAGGGCTGCTGGTCTGAAAGTGAGATCCAGGTGAGTTGCTCCCCCTTTTTATAGGCAATATAGGTTTTCCCCTAGGTGTCCTTTTGCATCCTCTAGGCATCCTCTAGACATCCTCAATATCCGAGATAGGTCCCCTCTGCGAACGTTTTTTCCATTTTAATGCTTTCTTTGCGAGCTGTATCTGCTTTCATCCTTTCTCCGTCCGTGCTACTAACGCTACACATCTGTTCCGTGTCCGTTTCGCTTCCTCCCTGTGTCCGTTTTCCACTGGAGCGGATGCGAGTTGGGCAGATGCACAGCCGATGCCTAGCGGATGTAGCAGTTGTGTAACGGATGACGACGGATGCAGAACAGATGTTCCCTTTATGCGTAGCGGATGCAGAATTGACGTGTTTGATACATTTTCCACTCAAAAAGTTTTGAGCAGCTCAAAACATTTTGAGTGGATGGAACCTCAGTCGACGGATGCTGGACAGATAGAGAGGAAGAAAAACGGACTCAGTGAGTACAGAACGGAGGCATCGCGTTCACCAACAATGGCAAGTGTTTTTCTCCATTTTACATCCTCTTTCCATCCGTTCGTGCAGTGTGACATGGGCTAAAGATAGATACATAGATGATAGTTAGATAGATCTCAGCTGCAGACCTTACAGTCCATTATTTATGTAAAATACTAAGAAACATGAAGATATAAAGAATCTTGGTGTCTTGTAGGAACATGGTAAGATAACACAGGAATGACAAGAAAATAAAAATTTCCATCCATTTTATAATTTTCTCCCTATTTACCAACAATCTAGTCCACAAGTTGTGATTTTCCTGCTTCTTAATGAGCTCTCATCCAAAAATTAATATTGCTAGAAAAGATGGGAAATGAAATTTTACTTCAGGCACAGCAAGTTTAAAATTGGCTGCAATTAAATCAATGCTCCACTCCATGAGTCTGGCATCCTGGCTGCTAATAAAATTTCATTGAAAACTTTCATCATAAGCGGTCCAATCTGTTCTGCAATTGCTTTGTATAGCTCTCCTGGAATCTCATCTGGTCCCGGGGCTTTATTACTTTTCTGATTTAAATTGCTGATTTCAATTCGGACCAAGTAATGTCTTTATTTAATAATTCTACCATTTCTTCCCCGATTGCTTTATCTTTAATTTCATCCAGATAATTTCTTATTTTATCCTCATTAATTTCTTCCTTTTTATATAGCTCTTCAAAATATTTGTGTACAATTTCTTTTTTCTGTTCTATCTCTTGTTGTGTATCGCCTTTTCCGTCTATTAGTTGGTATATTAGTCTCTTTTCTTTTCTTTTTTTTTAATTTGTAAGATAACCATCTTCCTGGCTTATTAGCATGTTCAAAGTAAGTTTGTCTGGTCATGTTTAAATTTATTATAATTTTCTCTTGGTCCATTAAATTCGATTTATGTTTAGCTGTTATGATCTGATTTTGCACAAGTCCTTTCGGGTCTTCTGTAATTTAATTTCTAATTCCTTAATTTGTTGTTGTAATTTATTTTGCTGGGCATATTTCTCTTTATTCCTCCAAGCATTATAAGAAATTGTTGTACCTCTCATTGCTGCCTTGATTGTATCCCAAATATTTTGTTTCGTGGTTTCGCTATTATCATTTTCCTTTAAAAAATAATTTAATTCCTCCTTAAGTTTATCAGTATATTCTTTTTCTCTTATTAATTGGGTATTTAATGTCCATCTTTTCTTGGGTTTTTTTTCTCCACCTTTCCATATTATCTGAATAGGATTATGATCTGCCCACTCATTCGGTAAAATGTGTATTCCTTTTATCTTGTTTGCTATTTCCCCATTCATCCATGCCATGTCAATTCCTGTCCATATTTGATGTGGGTTAGAGTAGAATGTAAATTGTTTTTTCTCGGAGTTTAATCTTCTCCATAAATCCACCCAATTTAGCTCCTTCATCATTTCCTTACATATCTTAGGGAGCTCTCTCTTCCCCCTTTTTTTCATCCCCCCATAACTGTGGTCTTTCTGATAATCAGCAATAGAGTTGAAATCTCCCATGATGCAGACATTTCTTTTTTCAAATCCTATTATTTTTTGATATAAATATTTAAAAAACTCTTTCTGGTCTTTGTTTGGAGCATAAATTACCACTAATAAGAATGAAATAGCATTAATCCAGATCTGTAAAACCAAGATTCTTCCCTCAGAATTTGACCATACTAATTCTGATTTCAAATCCTCTTTAACATATATTGCAATCCCTTTTTTTTTTTTTTCTTGTATCAGCTGGTGCGGTAAACAGTTTCCCTAATTTCGGGTAATCTAAGAATCTTTCATCTACTTTCCTTATGTGGGTTTCCTGTAGATATATTATATCAGCATTTTGTTTCATTAATTTAGTTAATATTATTTTCCTTTTTATTGTCGAATTTAAGCCATTTATGTTAATTGATAGAAGTTTCTTTTCTTCTTCCATTAAATTCCGTTTCGCTCTTTGCCTTGTAATAACTCCGATCTCTTCTTGTATTTGTTGGGGTGAGAGAGTTTCTTCTCTCTCTTGGTGTAAGTAAGTGGTCCCTTTGTTTCTTAAAGTTCCCTCTTTTTTGTTTCTGTAATAACTTTGGTCTTCTTGTGAGTTCATTTCCAATTCCTCCTTACTACTTTGGTCGTCCTGGCCTACTAGTTGTTCATATAATTCTTGGGCCCTTTCCATAGTGTCTATTTTAATTTTCTTTTCTTTCCATTAGACTAACATCCCCTCTGGGATTAACCATTTAAATACAATTCTTTTTTGATTTAAGTAGGCTGCAAAAATTTGTAATCTCTTCTTGTTTCCCTTACTCTTTCTTGGATTTGCTTGAGAATCAAAATTTCTTTGCCTTTACACTTAATTATTCCATCTCTGGACATCCTAAATATAATATCACGAACGCTCCTTCTCGCAAAGTGTATATGGACTTCTCTCGGGCATTTATGGCGTCTCACGTACTTTGTGTTAACTCTACATACTTCATCAAATTCCCTTAATAAATCATCTTTATCTTTGTCCAATAATCCCGCCAATATTTACGCCATTAATTGCTCCAGATCTTCTTCCTTAGATTCCTCTACATTTTGGAATCTCAAGTATGCAGTCGCTTTGTCCATCTCTAGGAAGATTAATGAGACTTCCATTTCTTTGCTCACATTTTTTAGTTCTTTGTCTACTCTTTCTAATTTCCTTTCAGTTCATTCAGTCTTTTTCTCTACTTCTTTTATTGTTGCTTCATTTTTTTCCAAGGCCTGTTGTAGTATTCCAATCTTATCTTCTACTTTAGAGATATCCACTTTCATTTCTGCTTTTAATTTCCCCATCTCTTCTTTTAATTCATTAATATCTGCTCTTGTTTCGTTATGATTTTTTATCATTGTCTCTTGTACCTTTGTCATTGATTCCTGTAAGGTTAGCAAAATTGTTTGAATGTTGGCATTCGAGATATTAGCTGGTTTTTCAGCTGGGAGCGTCTCTTCTATAATTTTTTGAGCCATGGGCGAAGCTGTTGCCAATGTAGTTGTTAATGTCGGGGTTGTCTTCTTTCCAGTTTTTAAAGCTATAGTACTTGTAGAAGTCATTTCTTTTAATATTTGTTTCTGTTGTTGAATTATATTAATTATATTATCCCAAATTACCATTCATTATTATAACCCCTATGTTAGAATTGACCAATGTCTAATTGCTTTATCCACCTTTCTACTGAATAATTATATTCTTAACTAATTGCTGGAATGTGTATAAATGTATCTTTTTTTTCAAATACTAATTCTAAGTCAAATATATAATTTTATAGGGTCTATATTCAAATTTTATGCAACAGTATACAATACAATGCTACAATCTATATGATAAATATATATAATAAATATGATATGTAATAATAGTATATCCAGTACAACTAAGTTTGAGTTTTAATTTTGATAAGAATGTAAATATTTTTAATATAAATGTGTTTTTATCTAACCTTATCTGACCTTATTCTAAATATTAAATATTCTTAATATTCTTAAACCCAAATAATCTTACACAAAATCAAAGTTATTTTCATCCCAAATAGGGTAATTATATTATTTTTCCTGTGTATCTAATCTGAAAGTAACTATCTCTATTATCAATAAATTACTCAAATAAATTACTTCAAATATTTAACACTTCAAATATTTAACAATCTAATGCAGAAATCAATACTCTTTCCCTCAAAAGACAAATTTATATTCATTATAAAGAGAAGGTAGAAAAGAAGAGATAACACCAGAAAATAAGTAGTTAAGCAAATTTGTGCAAAAAAAAAAAAAAAAAAGGATAGCAATAGGAAAAAGGAAAAAAGGATTTTTAAAGTCAGTTTTTAATTCTCCATCTCTGGTTGGAATTCCCCCCCCCCCCTTCAAACGTACTGGAAGTGGAGAGGTAAAAAGTGCTGAATAATAGCTACCATTAATTCGTATTTTCAGAGTCTTCTAATTTACTTTTTTTTTTCTTAAATGTTCCTAAATTCAATTTCCTGGTTTCTTCCAAATACAACCACCTCCTCAATTAGGATAATGTTCTCCCACAGGTCTATTGAAAGATCTATTAAGCAGTTAATATTAGATATATTTTTAACAGTACTTTCGGAGTTTCTAAGTATCTCGTATAACGCCGTGCTGTTTCTTCCCAGCCTCAGTCCTCTTCTCGTCCTCACTTCAATAAAGTTTATCAAAAGGAAGTTGTCCAAGTAACAATGAAATATAGTGTTCCAGTTCCTCCCCAACTATCAGAGTCTTTTTAAACAATAATTTCCCAACCACAAAGACTTCCCTTTCAATCGTTGTAATCCACACTTTCACTTCAGTCTGCCAGACCTTTTCCCCCACGCTTGTCTCTCCTCTACTTTTTAGCCGCTTCCTTTTCAGGCTTCTGACAGAAACTTGGACAAAAGACTATAACTTGCCGATCTTCCTCCTCACCATTAAGTTCCCTGTGCCACACTTTTCTCCAATGGTCTCACAAACTGTCACTTACTCACTTTTTGCTTTGATAGCAGTCCAGACTTAGAGCCGCCTTTGACAGGAGACTAGTCTTGCTCGTTGGGCTCTGGAGGGCTCCTCTTCACTGCAGGGGGGTTGCCTTCCCCACACTGCAGCCCAAGTATCCCCCACACCAACACAAATTTCTCCGGGATTCGAGCACCCTCTAAGAATCGCAGCAACCGCAAGAAGAGATTAATCGAAACCACAGACAGGCTTCTGCACCTCTGTTCGTCCTTGCCTTGCCACCGGAAGTCTAATTGCACCGGAAGCTGCAATTAAGATCAATATATAGGATTATGACATCAAACAAAATTCCAAATTCTCTTAACATTGGGCAGAGATCAAGGGTGCCGATTGTCATTAGAAGACAGGCAACACTACAGTTAAATGGCATTAACTCAGAAATGGCACCATTGCTCAGAAAACTCCATTGCTCTGGGTGACCTTCCCTAGCAATCTCTGGAGACAAGAGGCCATGTTGAAGGACAGCTGAAGTCAATTTCCTGAGTGTTGAACTCTCTTCCCCAGCATCACTTTCTGGGCTTGCCCTGACAGGAAGAAAGGACAACAACCACAACAGAACAATGATCCCAGGGGTGGATCTGTAATTTTTACTAACATGTTTTATTTCAGTCTCTCCTCTACAGATGGAGCCCAGGAAAAGTTTAGGATCCCACGAGGAGAAGTTGCTTCTTGCTGTAATTATGACCTTTGAGACCTGTGATGCTATATCTCCAGTTTTTGACTTTGATGTAGGCATTAGACTGAAGCCACATGCAAAGGGTCTTCCATCAGAAAAGGATAAATTCCTTGGATGAAGCTCTCTGGGACCAAGTTTTGGGACAGGTACAGGCTCTGCTCTTGATTGCACCTTTCTCTCCTTTGCAGATGAAACAGTGATTCTCTGTTTAGATCAGGAAAGCCACTGGCACTTCTCAGAGTCTTTGCATTTCTCCAACTATTCCTTGTGTTTGTGTTAGAAACAGGAAGTGGATTGATTGATGCCATGAATGATGGAGTTCCTGCTTCTGCTTCTGATGCTGCTGGTGTCCCCATCAGTCTGTGGGAAACTGAGAAGGAAATGCCCATTGAGTTTGGAGAACCAGGATGAGAACAATCCATGGAGCTTTTACAGGCCAGGAGACCATCTCATTGGTGTGGTCATAACTGAAACATATGTGTCGCCTATAATGTTGCCTTTCAATCGCCCGCCTTCTATACCTTCTCCTTCGTAAGTCATGCAGGATGATGGAGTTGCACTCCCTCCATGTGCAATTCTAACACTCTCCTTTTCTTCTTATTTCACTTATTTTTGAACCACAGCACTTGTCTAATTTCCTGAATGATTTTTATTTCCATGTCTTCCCTCTTTTGCCTTATTTTGTGGAAGAGAGTAAAATCCAAAGATGGGGTTGAAAAAAAACCTGAAGGAAATCCAGATGGTTTTCCTTTCTTAGTTCAGTCCTGAGTTCATGACTTGAATAATGAACTTTGTTTAAGTAGTGATTGAAACAATTGTCGTTGCCTCTCTCATTTGCATAATTGATCATTCGATTTGGATCATTGTTGGCCTAAGGTTTAGTAGGTTTGTGAAGGATTACATATTTTAAAAATATTTGTTTTTGCTATTGCATATAATAACATGAATATTATTTTTACAATAGGAAGAGTTATACTCTAACAAATACCCTAAAATCAATTTTTGCTATTCAAATGGTCCATAAGAATTCCCAGTTCCTGCACAATCTCACACTTGGCTGCAATATCCATGAAAACTATTTGAGCACTTTCTGCACTTCAGATGCCTTGGTAGACATGCTCTCCAGTGGAGAAGCCAATCTCCCCAACTATGGCTGTGGAAGGAAGGAGAACCTTCTGGCTCTGATTGATGCAGCTAGAAGGGACATCTCCATCCAGATGTCAAGATTTGTAGGCACCTACAAAGTCCCACAGGTTTGTGTGTGTTTTTCTCTTTCTCAGGTGAGTGGGGTGGTGGGGATGAACAACAGATCCAATATCTTCATAGAATTCAAGAGCTGTTTTTTCAGAATATTAGGGAACATATCAATAGACTACATTTTAGTCTATTATGTTCATCTTCAAATTCACCATTAAAGGTCTGAAGAGCCATAAGGTCCCTGTAGAGGATATTCTACTGAATATTCAACTATTGAAAAACTATCTAGGTTTTGAGGTCCTCCATTAGCATGTTCATTTTCACATATCAATAATATCTGTCTTATCGAATTGGGATCAAGTTGGCAATAGTCCTGTCTATGTATAAAAAATATTCAGATCACAGGATCTGAAGAATATCTTTGGGATGGATAAAATGAGTTCAGTTCCTGCCCTCAGAGATAATTTGTTAATTTACACAATTTCTGCTTTGTATAAATTCAGGGTATATAATTATTGGTTTAAAATTAAAGCGATGAAACAGACATAGTCCCAAAACAGACAAAATGTCAATTAAAGACTTACTGGATTGTAAAACTGACTATTTGTGTTTGGAGTTGCGGTCTCTTAGTTTCTTGTATATCTAGAGAAGAAGCTGAAAAATTGCTTCACAAAGAATTTGGGATATAAAGCTGAGAAAGAGGTTTTAGTACTAAAAAATAGCATATAATACAGGCCTATATTTTAGATCCAAACATTTTATCTGAAATCTGCTAATTTCAATCGAATTGTTGGAATTTTAGGGGTGACACAAAAATTTACGTTGCATTTTTAATTGTTTTTTATTTAATATAATTTTGCATTCCATTTTTATATACAATCTTGTGAATATTCTGTCTTAAATATTTAAACTGTGACTAAGGAACAATATTCTAATATGTTCATCAGAACAAAATTGGGTTTCTCAATAACTATTATTTTGGGGTTGATCCGGACCACATTATAACACAACATTCTTCATTACTTTTTCAGATCACTGATGGAATTCCTTCAGAGGCTCTGAGTGACAAAAGAAGATTCCCCTTTTTCCACCCTTTGGTCCCCAAAGAAGGATTCCAGTACCAAGCAATTGTCCAGCTGCTCCTCCGTTTCAGATGGACCTTGATTGGCCTCTTTGCTTCAGACTCAGAGAAGGGAGATGATTTCATGAGGACTTTCCCTCCAATGCTTGTCAGGAATGGAATTTGTGTGGTTATATCACAACGATTCACAGCAACTGGACATGTAGCCCCCCTCAGGGAGGCCCTCTCTAAGTGGAGACAAGTCAATGTTTTTGTTCACTTCATGGATTATGATTTCATCTGGAACAGAATTGTTCCTTTCCATGAAACATTTTTGCATTTGCTAGGACCCATTGAAGGGAAAGTCTGGATCCTCACAAGTTTTGCAGGGTATACAATGAAGAAACACAGACTTCTCAAATACATCCATAGTATTTGGAACTTTGGTTATCTGTCAAAAGAAAGGCCAACGGATGCTGCCTTTGAACCCTCTTTCTTTGTGGAAGATCAGTTTCAAGATCATTATTTTCGCTGTTCCCTTTCCAAGCACATCTTTTCTGTCAAAGGCCGCAGAAGATGCACCCAGAAAGCCCCACTGGAGACCCAGGAGAAAAGGAACAGGAAACGGATTGCAAGTGACCTTCATTATTACAGTATCATTCAGACTCTGGCCCAGGCCATGAATGCCGCCTATTCCTCCAGATTGAGGAGGGGAAGGAAGGAGGGAGAAAAGAAGTTGGGGGCTCTGAGGCTGCAGCCATGGCAGGTATGTATGGAGTCCCAATAGGGATCCATTAATCTGAGATCCTTTGGAGTAGGAACCCAAAGAAGAAGGAGGGAAACCTCTCAACCTTCTTGTACTGCAAAAGGTCAAGAGATTTGCACCATCTAATTGCTCCTGTCTGACACTCCGGAATAACAGGGAGCAGATCTGAAGTTTCTGTCCAGCCTCTGTTGGAAGAAATCTCCTTCTGGATTCAGTTCCAAGTGGGGAAGAAAGACACTGGAAACATGGTGACTGCTTGGAAGATGGTTTAATGGTGGACAGGAGCACATGCTTTGGTTGAGGAAAGAAAGGCTGAGATGCTGAGAATGCAACTGCTTCATGCCCTCTGTTGGGATTTGAATTTGAGCTTGTATTCTGATCGGTTGTCAGACTCCTATGGGGCCATGCAGGGCAACTCTGAAGGCTGTCCTGAGTCCCAGGCTTGGTTGAGCCTGGCTGGATGGTGATGTAATGAAAGGGCTTTGGGAAATTCCTATTATAGCTTTACCTGGAATAGATCTTTGTTATGTAAAATAGAGTGGCCTAGGCCAGAGTAATGGTCCATTAGCAAAGATGGGAGGGGGGCTGAGTTTCAGCCTCTCTGAGTTTCTACTTTTCTTTTTAGGGAAAATATATTCTGCCTTTTTAGTATATCCTAAATTATTTCATTATCTTAGGAGAGGGGAGGGTTTTAACTCCCAACACCTCTTTCTGTCATTGGAAGAGTGTTGAAATATCCCTTGTACAACTGAGAGATTTTGAAAGTTGGAGAAGCTGCTCTCATCATCTCCTCTTTGTCTTCTTTGAAGACTCAATTTCAGGTTGCAGTCAAGTACGGTTTTGAGAATGTTTTTATAAACAGGGCCAGCTGCTTCAGGCAAGGTGAAGAGGTGCCGACCAAGCACGGGAGAGTAGAAACCCTAGAATGGCGGCTCTCGGCTCAGCCGACCTTGAGGGGGGGCTCCTGCAGGCATACTAAGGGGGGTGAGAAGCCCCAGGACATCCTCCCACCCACCTGCTGACTGGCCGGGCCAGGCTGGGCTGGAAGAGGTGCATCCACTGGTAGAAGGAAGAAACCGTGATCTGGGAGGGAGGGCAGACAGGCGGATGTCCCAGGGTTGCTGCACATGTGCACTGCATGAGTTGCGGCTGCATACACAGTGCACATGTGCAATAACCCTGTGACATCTGCCCGATCTGCGCCACAGACACCATGTGGTAGGGAAAGCCAGGAGAACGACTGGGACAAGCGGGCGACCCAGTTCAGGGGTGTGGCCAACCAGGAGTCACCACCGGTTCACCCGAGCCAGTGCAAACCAATTGAATGCCACCTCTGCATGAACTGCAGTTCCAGTGGCCCCTTGTCCACAGGGCCCCAGTCTCAGCTCAGGCACCCTTTCTTTGTATCGGCCCCTGAAACGGCTCTGGGAACTCAGTTGCAGCTCTCGGAGATTAATGCCCTTTGTACTTTTGACAGGGTTATTCGATATAAATATCTCATTGTTCTTAAGGCTGCTCAAATAAATATTCTTGGGAAGAGCAGCCCTATCTTGTTGGATTTCCAGATCTTTGAGATCTTCTTTGAGTTCACTAAGTGCACTAACTCATCCCCCATCATTAAAAGCCCTTCCCTGGAGAAGCCACGGAGGCTAAGTACCAATGATTGTGTGTTCATTTTCCCCACAACAACAACCTTGTGAGTTGAGTTGGGCTGAGAGACTGGCCCAAAATCCCCCAGCCTGCTTCATGACCAAGGCAGGACTTGAACGCACAGCTTCTTGCTTTCTACTTTGGGGGCTTAACCAGTAGACCAAACTGCCTCCCTTACATACTTATCAAGCACAATCCTTCATCCAGTGCATCATTAATGTTCTTATATGAGAAACTATAATGTATCAAATCCTAAAACCCAGATAGTGTTCTACTGTTTTTTAGTCATACAGTTGTTTCTAGGAGGAAATCAGAAATGTTTTTCTAGAAATTTGGTAATGTTTAAATAAGATCAAAGTACATTTGCCTGAGAATTGTTATAAATCTTTTATGACAGCGATTTATCAACCCATAGAAGAATTGATGAATTGTGACAAAATGTTATATCTTCCTACTTTTATGACAAAGATTAAAAAAAACTAAAAACTATTTGAATACCATTTTTATATCAGTTTTTATCCACTTAATTATCATACCATCCACCCCTCACTTAACTGGGTTTCTTATCACATCACAAAATTGTTTGTTACTCTTTCATGAGATCAAGTTACATCAGCAGTATTTCCATAATGTATTTATGAAATGAAATAATATGTGAGGATGACTTGCATAGAGCACATAAGTTACATCCCCTCCCTTCCCACCATCCATTTAGAAAGGGCAGTGATAGGAGGGAAAGATTTTTTGGGGGTGGAGGAGAGATTCTGCCTGGGGAAGAAGCAGATAAGCGGAGGAGACCTACAGTTGCATTAAAAAAAGATTGGTGGGAGATTTGTACTTTCTGACTCCTCAGATCCTGTCAGTGCAGCATTACCGCGATGTGGGCCTAGCTTAGGTTTCCTCTCTGGGCTTCCTGGGAGAGGATTTCCCTGACAATTTTCTTCCTGGCAAGTCCGTGTTTGCGATAATCAACCTGTTGCTTTCTGGGAATTCATAAATGTCCTTTTTTCTGTTGTTCAAATATATTTTGTCAAAATCTATATTGTTGGGAGATGATCGACAAATTTTTGTGAACTTTTTTCCTTTTCTTGTAAGATACTGGTAACACCGACTTTCCTAATGAAGCATGTCTGTAAATTAGGCAACTACAGAAGAAAGATTCAAATTTGAAAAAGCATCTGGGATAAAAACAAAGTTTTCTGCTTTTAAAATTGCTGCATGTTCCCATTCTAGTTCCATCCTTTCCTGGAGAAGAATGAGTTTGTCAATATTTCAGACTTTAATCTCCAAATGGACCCAAATGGAGAAGTAGCAGCAGATCTGTTCATTTGGGGCTCCTTGGTTCTTTCCAGGGATGATCCCAGGGAAGAGATTCTGGCGTATTTTGAAAGACAGAGACTTTCTATCAGAAAAAATGTTCTTTCACGGCTAAAGTTGCTCAACAAGGTAGGAGAAAGTTTTGACCTCTTTCCTCTGTTTTCCAAAGACTAAGATCCCATTTCAAGAGGGCTCATGCTGTTCCCCAAAGGTGGTTGACCTAGAGTGAGAATTGAATCTGGGCAGTAGAAACCGGATTTTTTTCCCTTAGGCTGCTTGGGAGGCTTCGATATTGTTCCATTTTGTGGACCACGTACAATTAAGGGTCTCCATCAAACGGGTGAGAAACCCACAAGGGCTGGGAAATGTGCCGCTAGTAGCTTCTGGTTGTTTGCTCCTTGTGCCCAGAATAGCAACGAAGGCAGCTGTTGTGTTCGTGAAGAATGAGACTGGAGACCAGCATAACTTCAGCTCTTTTATTTAGTGCAGAAAGTCCGTCTGAACCAGGAACTGTGGCAGCTCTTTTTATAGAGAGGCTGCTCACGGCTACTAGCCAATGATGGCTATTTGTTTTTCCCACTGCTGAGTTGGCCAATCAGAGGTTAGCTATTATCGGCCAATCAGCGTCGAGACAGGAACCAATGAGCTTCTAGTATTTCTTGACAAATAGGAATAGACTATTAGAAGTATGTTAATATGGAACACCCCTCCCCTCTTGGTATGGTTCTTCCATACATAGTCACATAAGTAGGAGGGGCTTTTAGGTTGCCTAGTTGACCTGCGCAGTTTAGTTATGTTGTCGTCTTCAACGGGTTCGGATGGGATCGCTGTTTCTCCCGTCCTTCTCTGTGAAACCTCCTGGAAGGTGGAGTCAGCCATGCCGCTCCCACCCAGCCTACTCGGGCTGGTAGAGTCGGTTCGGCTGCTCCCTTCCAGAGTGGTATCTTGGTTTTCTTGTGCCTCCTGCTCCTCTTTGCCAAAGACTTCTGCAGGTAGATCATTGTTTTTGTCTGAATTTATTTACGAATGTTGTTTATTGTGTATATTTTGATTTTGTGGGGTTTCTTGCTGTGCCAGAGGGTTTCCCCCTTCCCCCCTGATTTGTGTTTAAGTGGTCTCCCCCCTCTCTGGTTGGTCTATTAATATTTGTGTGTAGTGTTTGTGCTGTTTCTGGTGTGTGTGTGTGTTGGTCTTCATGTCTGGGTGTATCAGTGGTGCGTTCCAGTGTTCTTAATTGTAACTGATCAATGTGTCTCCTCCAGGTCCTGCCATCGTCTGTGTCTAGTCTATAGGACTGAGGTCCTGTTATTTGAGTTATTTTCACCAGTACCCACAATGGGTGTCCAGTGAGATTTTTTGCATATAGTAAGTTTCCTGGTTCGAATGCACGGTATCTGCTGGAGGAGTCGGTTGGTTTTTCAGAGGTGTATGTTGGGTGTAACCTATCTAGATGTTATCTTAATTTTCTGCCCATTAGTAATTCTGCTGGGCTTTTATTTATAGTAGGGCTCGGTGTTATGTGTTGTATGGTGAGCATTTTTTCAATTTTTTCCTGAATGTCCCCTGAGTCTAATTTGTCTAAAGTTTCTTTGGTATTTCGACCCATGCATTCCTCCCTGCCATTAGTTGCTGGTCGACCCAGTGCTGTCAAAGAATGTCTTAGGCCATGTTTGGCAAGGAATTTTTCAAATGTTAGTGCAGTAAACTATGGGCCGTTATCTGCGACGAGCAAGTCCGGTAACCCGTGTGTGGTGAACAGTTTCCGTAGTTGTTTAATAATTGCTTCTGTGGTGGTCGAGTTCATGACGCTTACCTCTAGCCAATTGGAGTAAGCATCTACTATGATTAA
Organism: Laticauda colubrina; assembly: GCA_015471245.1. Classification (NCBI taxonomy): domain Eukaryota; kingdom Metazoa; phylum Chordata; class Lepidosauria; order Squamata; family Elapidae; genus Laticauda; species Laticauda colubrina. Next base: position 975,899 of record BLBF01000335.1, read on the forward strand.
AAATGTATATCCTTTTGTTGGACCAGCGAAATCTATGTGGATTTGTGACCAGGGGCCCTTCGATATTTCCCAGTCTAGTATAGGTGCTGAAGGGGGTGCAGGTCGGAATTTTTGGCATTTCCCACAGGTTTCAACCCATTTCCCAATATCCTTGTCCATCCCTGGCCACCATACATAGCTCCTGGCCAGGGATTTCATTCGTACAATGCCCGGGTGGCCTTCATGCAACATACTGAATACTTTTTCTTGTAATGGTTCTGGTATTATCACCTGGTCCCCCCATAATATGCAACTTTTTAATAGTGACAGTTCAGTTTGCCTATTCTTGAAAGATTTAAACTTAACGTCTCTCTCGTTTTCTGGCCACCCTTTTCCTATCCAGTTTAAGACTTGTGACAAGGTTTTGTCTCTTGCCATGAATCTCGCAATGTCTGCTGCGGTTATGGATAGGTTTCACAATGTCTCAATCTGTAGGGTGGATGTGGTTGGTGCCGGATCAGTTCCTAATTCTGGTAGGGGAGTACGGCTCAATGCATCGGCGTGGGAAATATCTTTGCCTGGTCAGTGAATCAGTTTATAGTTGTAGGCTTCCAGGAACTCAGACTACCTTGTCATTCTAGGGGATAGTATATTTGGGGTGGCTGTGTTCCTGGCTAGTATTCCCAATAAAGGTTTGTGGTCTGTATCAATGGGTAAAAGTCCTACCATAAAGGTATTCGTGGAACTGTTTGACACCGGATATTGCTGCTAATGCCTCTCTGTCCAATTGACTGTTGTTACATTCAGTTTTTGATAGTGTTTTGGAATAGAATGCAATTGGTGCTTCTCTCCCATCAGGCAGGATGTGGCTAAGTACGGCTCCAACGCCGAATGGTGATGCATCGCAGGTGAGTGTTCATGTGTAGTGTCTCGCTGTATTGTATTAATACCGAGTCGGAGGTGATTAGGTCTTTTACCCTCTGGAATACTGTCTCTTCACGTCGTCCCCAGGTCCAGGTGGCTGCCTTGTCCAAAAGCCTATGTAGTGGTTCTGCCATCATTGCCTTCTGTGGCAGAAAAACATGATAAAAATTTATAAGTTCCAAGAATGCTTGCAACTCTACCTTGTTTTTTGGTCTAGGCACTTCTTTGATTGCCTTAATTTTTTTCTCTGTGGGGTGGATGCCCCCTTTGTTGATTTGATACCCCAGGAATTTGACTTTTGAGGTGGCTAATTGGCACTTTTCTTTTTCTACTTTGACTCCTGCCTTCTGGAACCTTTGTAAGACCACTCTGAGATGTGCTTCTAGTTGTTTCTCATCGCTAACTGACTTTAGCACGTCATCAAAGTATGGGACTACTCCTTTTATCCCCTGTAATAACTGCTCCATTAGGCTTTGGAACACCCCTGGGGCTACGCTGACTCCAAATTGCAGCCTTTTGCATTTGAAGTCTCCTCTATGAGTCACGATCTTTTGCGCCTCTGCTGTTTCGGGGTCAACTGGTAATTGTTGGTATGCTTGGGCAAGGACGAGCTTTGTGAAGACCTTGCCTCTCCCCAACGAGTATAGTAGGTGTTGCACCACCAGAACAGGATACACGCTTTGTTGTAGTGCATGGTTCAGGGTCGCTTTGTAGTCCCCACAGATTCTCACGGGCCCATCCGGTTTAACTGGGGTCACAATTGGGGTCTCCCATTTGGCGTGATCAATTGGTTCCAAAATACCTTGTGCTATTAGTTTGTTAAGTTCCTCATCAATCTTTGGTTTTAGTGCAAAGGGGACTTGTCTTGCCTTCAGCCGAATTGGAGCTATTGTTGGATCTAAATTAAATGAAATAGGGGACCCTTGGTACTTTTCTAATTTTCCATCGAAGTCCTGGAACTCCTTCATCAGGTTCTCCTCCCAGTCTGTGTCGGCGATGCTGTTAATGCCGGTCACTCCGATTCCTAGAGGTTCGAACCACTCGAGCCCCAATAGGCTTGGTTGGTTTCAGTCTACGATGGTTAGAGGCAAGATTTTCTTGTGTTCTTTGAAAGTTATTTGGAAATGTCCAAGTCTGACTTCCGATATTCTGTTTCCCTGGTAGTCCTTTAGGATTAGTGATTGGTGTTCTAGTTCAGCTCTGCCAATGTGTGGTACTAGTTTTTTAATGGTATCCCATGACACCATGGATAGGTACGATCCGGTATCTACCTCCATTTTACATTCTTGACCGTCGATCCAGACTGCCACATGTACTTTTCAGCCATTTGTTGTGTTAGAGTGCCCGATGATGATGGTTTGGTGTATTTCTTCTTTTCTATAGTTCTCGTTTAGCCTCTTGCCTTTGCTTTCGTGACTCTCATGGCTCCACGTTTGTCTATCTTTAGTTCTTGGTGGTGTGTTGTCTCTACGTCGTGGGCTGTAGCTCTTGTGGTTTTGGCATATTCTTGCGATGTGACCCCGTCTCTCGCAGTACCGGCACACAGCGTCTAAGGAACAGCATTCCGAACGGGGGTGGTCTCCTCCGCACCCAGCACACTGAAACCCCGACTTATGACCTTTCTTCAGCCGTCTATCTCATTTAGCCTGGAGTCTGTGGATTTCTTCTTCATTGTTGTCATCGATTCTGGATGATCCACTCTCAGCGTAGTGTTTTTGTGTGTGCTCTCTTCCTTCTTTTCTGAGCCCTGGCTCGTTTCAGTTGGAATTTTGGATGAATTTGCATTCATCTGCTGCATTTTTGCCACTGATTTTCTAGTTGCTTCTGCCACCGTGGCTTCAGCAATAGACTCAGTAACCGTAATCTTTGGCCAGGTTAGCAGCCAGCTTTGTAGGTTGATGTCTCTTAGTCCGAGGACCACGCGATCCCTCATGGCTTCGTCCATGTTAAGGAATTTGCATGCCCCTCCAATGTCCCTGAGAGCTGCTACGAAGTCTGCGATGCTCTCACCTTCTCTCTGGTCCTGTTTGTAAAATTCGTGTCTCCGAATAAGGCTGGAGATGGTCAGTGCGTAGTGAGCCTTCAGCAGCTTTTCTCGGCCTGGCCAGGCCATCTGTTTCACATCTTCTGGTTTTGCCAGTGCCTTGGCCATCTTGAACACTGTGGGCCCACAGTGCGTCAGGAACACAGCTCTTTTTTGGTTGTCTGAGATTCCTTGCAAATCGTTGCTTTCCAGGAACATGAGGAATCTATAGATGTAGGATTCCCAGTCCTCTGCTGCTGGGTTGAATGGTGTGGGTGGCAAGTTGGTTCCGGCCATTTCTTCGGCTCGGTTCTCAATGCCACATGCTCAACTGGTCTCCTCTCTCAAGATCCCATCCTTGTCACCAGTATTGTGTTCATGAAGAATGAGACTGAAGACCAGCAAAATTTCAACTCTTTTATTTAGTGCAGAAAGCTGTCTGAACCAGGAGCTGCGGCAGCTCTTTTTATAGAGAGGCTGCTCACAGCTAGTGGCCAATGACGGCTACTTGTTTTTCCCACCGCTGAGTTGGCCAATCATAGGTTAGCTATTATCGGTCAATCAGTATCGAGACAGGAACCAATGAGCTTCTAGTATTTCTTGACCAATAGGAATAGACTATTAGAAGTATGTGAACATGGAACATCAGCAATTCTGCTGACCGGGGCCTGAATCCAGGCTTGGACTGTATCAGAGGGGCTTGAATCGTGAGTGGACGGAGGTCCTTTTGGCCCCATTGGGGGAAAGAAGCTTCCTCTTGTCCTGCTTGGGGAAAAATGTCCCCTGAAGGGACAGGTCCATAATCTGTGAGGCTGTTAAGGAGGCCGGACCTAGCAAGAGCTCTCCATGCCTCCCTTTCACCCTCCCTGGGATGGAGCAATGGGCCTTCTGCTTCTGGGAAGCAGCTCCAAAGCTTTCAGTTCACCTGAAGTTATCAAGATTGTTCTGATATCACACCTTAAAATTATGGGTGTAAGAAGAGGGGAGAAATGCGTGTCATGAGAAGGAACCAACTGGTGATCACTTAATGCTGAACTCTTTTCTCAGTTCCATCCAGGGGTGGGATTCAAATTTTGCAACAACCGGTTCTGTGGGCATGGCTTAATTTGTGAGCATGTCTTGTTGGCCATATGTCTTGGTGGGCAGGATCAGGTGGCCATGTGACTGGCAAACCAAATACAAGTGGTCCTCGCTTAATGGCCAGTTGCTTAGCAAGTATTCTGATTTTGAGTGATCTCCCCAGAGCTCCTTGACCTGTTTTTGGAGTTTTGACAACCATACACACACATACACACACACTCACTCTCTCTCTCTCTCACAGACACACACAGCTTTCTAACCCTGCTATTCTCTGATTCTGTAATCAGAAAGTGTCCCCTCCTTCCATCTCTCCCTTTCTTTGTCTACCCCTTTTTTTCCTTTTGCTTCCTTTCTCTCTTTTCTTTCTTTCTTTCTCTTTCTCTATTGTTTGTTGTCTCTCTCTTCCTCTCTCATTCCCTCTTTTTCTCTTTCCATCTCTTTTTCTCTCTTTCCCCCTCCCTCTTCCCCCCCCCTGTATCTGTGTGTGTGTGTGTGTGTTTGTTTGTGTGTATAAAAGAGAGTCATGGATAAGTCTGACCTTTCTGGTCTCTTTAAGAACCTCCCCAACTGTGAATCTTCCCTTTCAGGGGACACTTTTCCCCAAGCAGGACGAAGCTTCTCTCCCAATGGGACCAAAAGTACCTCCACCCAATCATGATTAAAATTCATCTGAATTCAGGCCCTGGTCAACAGAATTCCCTTCTTCTTTGCTATTTTGGGCACAAGGAGCAAACAAACCTGAAGTTTTTAGTGACACATTCCCCAGACCTTGTGGGTTTCTCACCAGCTTGAAGGAGACACAAAACCATAGAGGGTTCACAAAATGGAGCAGTGCGAGAAGGTAAGGGTGATGGTGGGAGATAGTGAAGCAGCCGGGTCCCTATCTTCCCCTCTCTCTCCTCCACTCTATGTGTGTATGTGTATGTGTGTGTGTGTCGCTCAAAGCTTCGGTTGGGCCAAGATAGCAAACTCTCCTTGGTGCACCCAGCTGCGACTTTGAGGGAGAGAGACACACACACACATACGCACACACTCACACTCACAGAGAGACACACAGAGTGGGGGACAGAGAGTGGAAGATAGGGACCCAGCCTCTTCACTATCCCCCACCATCACCCTGACTTTCTCAGGCCAGGCGAGGGAGGGGAGGGTGAGGGGCAGGGCCAGCCGCTTCAGCAAGATGAAGAGGTGGTGACCAAAGCCTGGGAAGTGGCCTTGAGGTCAGATGTCCTGGAGCAGCTGAGATATAAGTGAGCATTGCAGCACAGGTTCACCTGATCGCCCACTTTTTTGGTTTTGGCTTTATGGAGCCATGGGGTGAGGCCTAGGCTAACAAAAGCAGCACCTTTAGCTGTGCTCACTTGTAAGTGTCCAAATAATCCAGTGAAGACACCGGAGGAGTCACTCAGTTAGACCTCCCACCATTGCAGTCCTCCGCCGACAGAAAACGGCCATTCCCTGAGCTAAGAAGGCAAGGAGCTGCGCCTCGACTCACCCAATTCCTAGGACTACTCCAAATGGTCCCAATTCAGTAGGGACAGGGTGGCTCTCCCTGGCAATCCCCTTTTCCTGTGGTGCTCTGACTTCCCATGGCCCGTCACCAGCCTGAACGCAAGGTCGGTCCACTAGAAGGCGACTTCCCCACCTCTCAGCGGCACTCCTGTGCCAGCCACGGCAGGACCCTCCACCTCCTTCCCGAAATTCTTCCTCAACTTTGAAATGACGATGCCTGTTGCAGACAGGGGTGCAACCAGGTGGATGTGGCAGGGCCAACCAGGGGCGATTGTTCTGGGTCAAACAAAAGAGCTGCGGGAGGGAGAGGAAAGGGATGGCAGGCAAATGGGCCATGCTCCCTGGTCTCCCCTCCCACAACTCTGGCCCCTGCAGACAACGCCCTGCACCTATGGTGAATTCCAGCTAAATTTGAATGTACCGGAGGACATGTGGAGAGGCTCGTGTTCTCCTGCTGCTGGGTAAGCAAGAGAGCAAAAAGTTTGCAATTTTCCCCTCCAATAGGGAAACGGGTGGCTCTGGGTGGCAGAGAAGCAGCCAACTTGAATCCTCCTTTCTCTCTGCCGCCTGGAGCTGTGCCGGAAAAGACTCTCTTGCTCACCAAGCAATAGGAGAACATGAACCTCTCCACATGTCTTCCAGTACAGTGAAAGGTAGCTCTGGTCCCCACCAGTCTGCATTTCACCCCCACTTGCTGGGCCTTCCCTGCTGGGGGATACGGCAATGGATGGCAGCAGCAAAAAGCAAGTGGGTTGAGGGGTAAAGGTGACCACAAGTGATGACTCACCCAGGGAGATCAGGCAGAGCCACATGGAACGCATGCAGCAAAGGCTGGCGTGGCAAGTGGGCAAAAGCAGGCTGCAGGCGATGCCGTGCATGCACGATAAGGACTGACTGGGTGTGGAGGGGAGGGATGGGGCCAGCCAGTGGTGCAATTTGCTGATTCTCTGAACTCGGCAGAATCATAACAACCTGTTCTATAACACTGGAAAGAACCAGTAGAATCACACCCCTGGTTCCATCTCTCCAGATTTTCTATTTCATAAAGTCCTTTTTTTTTTTTTGGGGGGGGGGGGGTAAAATGAGATGCCAAAAGCAAAAGAGAGGAACAAAAAAGAATCTTCCAGAAGTTATATCTCCAACCATTTGGAAATAGTAAGAGATTCTGTCTTAACTTAAGTTAAGACCAGAGGCTCATATCTATTATCTTGTCTAATATCCATTTTTACCTCCATTTCCATGGACAAAGAGTCCTCACATATTTCCGTTGGCAATCTTATTCTTTTCTGCTCAGTCCTTTCCTCAGTCTGAATGTGTGGAAAGTTGTCATCCTGGATTTGTCAAGAGGGCTCGAGAGGGAGAGCCAGTTTGCTGCTACGACTGTGTTCCTTGTCCAGAGGGGACCTTTTCCATTCAGAAAGGTGTGTGACACCAGATGAACTTTGGAGGCCTGGTGGAACTGGATCCCTCCAGAGCATTGTCAATTGAACCAGTGTGAATTGAACCACCCTTTGAAGCTTTATTGATTTCTGGTTTGTTTCTAAAATGTCCCATTTCTTATCTGAAGTGAAGAGGAAAAAGACTGTGAAGGAAGGGCTGGATAGAGAGAGGTGCTTGTGGCAGATTGGGCAAGCTTTACCACTGCCAGAGAAAATATTTCTTCTTTTTAGCTTGGATGTGTCCTTCCTTCCACATTTACTTCTCTAGGAACTGAGTTCCTTGAAACATGAGGAATTCCTTTAGGTCTACCTCCTGAAAGGAGGATTGCAATGCAGTCTACATGGGTTCCCTTTGAGGAACACTGAAAAGGGACTGCTGACATACGAGATGCACAATGTGGTGGCATGGACAGTTATGCCTTTTTCTGGCTGCACCCATATCACCACGACTCCAATGGCCATTCCAAATTATTTGCAGCAGTTACTTGATCCGCCAGCATCCTCTGAGGTAAGTATGACAAGAATTGCCACCTGGCAGGTAAGTTTCTCTAGAAAGATTAATTGATTCATAATTTACCTTTAGTAATGGAGGTTCCTATCAATATTCTGAACATTAGAAAGGAAATCTTTCAAGTCATAAGCCTTCCCTCAACTTCATAGTATATCAAAAATATACCATGGCTATATATTTTTAAAAAGTGATATACTTATTTTCTGTCTCTGGAGATATTGAGAAATCCATCCGGGAAAATGTTCCTGATAATCACTTGTTCCCAAAGAACGTACAAGATATCTTGAAATGCAAAGGACAAAAAAATATGTGTTTTTTTCTACTTTCTCAGATACAGAAAAATGCACCAAGTGTCCAGATGAAAAATACCCAAATAAAGAAAGAGTCCAATGTATTCCAAAAGTGATAACCTTCCTGTCTTATGAAGAACTTCTGGGCGTCATCCTGGTTTCTTTTGCCCTATTCTTGTTCCTAACCACAGGCCTTGTTTTAATCATCTTCATTCAATACCGAGAAACTCCCCTTGTCAAAGCCAACAACCGGGACCTCTCCTACATCCTCTTGGTCTCCCTCTTGCTTTGCTTCTTATCTTCTTCTCTCTTCATTGGTCAACCAAGGAAAGCCACCTGCCTTCTACGACAAATGGTCTTCAGCCTCATCTTCTCAGTTGCCATTTCTTCTCTCTTGGCCAAAACCATCACAGTGGTGCTGGCCTTCCTGGCCACAAAACCAGGAAACCGAGCAAAGAGATGGTTGGGGAAGACCTTGGCCAACTCTATCATCCTTTCTTGTTCTGCTGTTCTAATTATCATCTGCTCCATCTGGCTGGGAGTTTCTCCCCCCTTCCCTGACTCTGACCTCCACTCCCAGCCTGGAGAAATCATTCTGCAATGCAACGAAGGGGCTGTTGTCCTGTTCTACATCATCCTCAGCTACATGGGCTTCTTGGCTACCATCTGCTTCATGGTGGCTTTCCTGGCCAGAAATCTGCCTGGGGCCTTCAATGAAGCCAAGCTAATCATCTTCAGCATGCTGGTCTTCTGCAGTGTCTGGGTGACTTTTGTGCCCACCTACCTGAGCACCAAAGGGAAATACATGGTGGCTGTGCAGGTCTTCTCCATCCTGGCCTCCAGTGCTGGTCTGCTGGGCTGCATCTTCATTCCTAAGTGCTACGTTATCCTTCTGAGGCCAGATCTGAACACAAAGGAGCAGGTTACAGCTAGAACAAATGTAAAAACATGAGATATAACATCATTATGTTAGTAGAAGAATTTTGAATGTTTCTTTTATTTGATTTCCATTCAGATAGTATGCAGGAGTTAAAGAAAATGATATTTGTGTGGTTTAAAATTGGGAATTGTTGAATGACTGGAATTATAAAAAACGATTGATGCACTTATTCCTACTGACAGCAGCTAAACATGTGGGTGGCTGGTGAGATAATGAGCAGGAAAAGAGGTCAGGAAATAGTTGTGGGAACAAAACAGCCTGGTTGCCTGATCCTCTCCCTAAAAATGCCGGAATGATGTGAAATGCCATGTTTGGCTGGCTCTCAGGTGAGGAGGAAAATCTTCATCCCTCTTACATGAGTCTTTGTTGATTTCCTGATAAAACCTCCTTTGCAGAAAGAATTCAGCAGAACAGCTGTCTGGGATTTCAGTTTGAGATTGTTTTTATTTTGGTGTATACTTCACAGCAAAAAAAGGAAATAAAAAAATTAAGTGTGCAAAGAAATTTCCACTGTATATATTTTTTCTTTCATTAACCAGAGAAATAAAATAGCAGTTTTCAGGTTCTTCAATTCTCAGGCCCTTTAATTTTCAGGCCCCTTAATTTTCCACTCTACAGTTTGTACCTAAAGCCTTTCTCTGCTCCTCTTCCAAGCTTGTGAATTGCTGAAGATGTCCAGAGAAAGGGACCTTGGGACTCTTCCCAGGAGGAGGTTGCAGGGATCTTGTTTCAAAGCAGCCGCATCATTGACCAGGTCACAAACCTTCAGGGTTACATAATGTTCATCCAGGTCCAAAAAGGGGTTGAATAAATGGGGGTGTCAGGCGGAGCTCCATTCAAAATCCAGGAAAGAAATACTTAGACTCTTTAGTTTAGAGAAAAGATATCTTTTACTGAAAGTGAAGTGGTAGCAACCAAAGAATTCTGAATCTGAGAAATTAGGCGCGCAATTCACATATACAAAGTGATGGAAATGTTCCCACCCCCAATAGTTCAGTTGACACTTCTAATTAGAAGTTGTGAATACGATCATGTGGGCATCTTCAGGTGATGATGAGACCTCTGTCCGTTGACCTTGGCATATTTTGATAACAGGTTGCAGTTGTGCAGAGAAAAGAAAGCTAAGTGAGAAATAGAAACCTAACTCTATTGTATGCTTCCCCCCCCCATTTACACAACAGAAGAATGTAACACCTCCAGCTCACTTCCCAAACTTTCCCTTCCTCCCCTCCCCCCCCCCGTTTCTTATGACAGCCGAAAGATGCAAAGCAATAGTAGAAGATCTTGAAGGCTGACATTCGGCCCTCCTAGAAAAAGGAAAACCATCAGTCCTAGAGGAGAGAGAGGAGAAAATATAAAGACAATTATTAATCATTCAGCAATTACAAAACAATACACTCCTAAGGCTTATCAGGATACTTAGAATGAAATGCTTTGATCAACGTAGGGGCTTTAACGTCGGTTTCGTTAACCCATTCAGCTTGCGAAGAAGGGAAATGTTTCCAAGCTACAAGATACTGGAGTCAACCCCTCCATTTGCGAGAGTCCAGAATTTCTTTAACTTCAAAATGTTGTTCACCTTCAATCAGTATTGGTATGGGAGGGTCAGCTTGGATGGCTCTTAAATCAGAAGTACGTTCAGGTTTTAGCAAACTAACATGGAAAACTGGATGAATTCGTCGAAGAGTTTTGGGTAAGTTCAGCTGGACTGTTACAGGATTTATAATCCGTTCAATCGTGAAAGGACCAACATACTTAGGACCAAGCTTCTTTGACTTTTGAGTGGTCTGCAGGTATCTGGTGGACAGGAAAACCTTGTCACCCACTTTATATTCTTTGTGTGGGGATCTTTTCTTGTCTGCAAATTTCTTATGAGCTTGATGGGCCTCATCTAATGCTTTGCATGTCACCGGCCAGTTAAGTTGGAGTTGAGTTATCCATTCATCCAACGAATGGATGTTAGGTTTTTCACGAGGAAGTTCAGGTATGGGAACAAAATCTTGTCCTGAAGCCACTTTAAATGGATTAAATCCAGGACTACTGTGTACAGAGTTGTTATATGCCACTTTGGCAAATGGTAGTAATTTGGACCGGTTATCTTGTTGATAATTTATGTAACATCTAAGATATTGCTCTAACACTGCGTTAGTCCTCTCACAGGCCCCATTAGTTTGGGGGTGGTGGGTGGAGCCTAACCCCTGGGCGGAGCCTGTTAACTTCAGGAACTCTTTCCAAAAATTTGAGGTAAATTGGACCCCTCTGTCAGAGATTATGTGTTCCGGGACGCCATGTAACCTATAGATATGTGAAATAAACAGTTTAGCCAGCATCTTAGCAGAGGGAATCTTGGAACAAGGTATGCAATGTACTTGTTTGGAAAACAAATCAATCACTACCCAGATGACCGTGTTTCCACCACTTTCGGGTAATTCTACTATAAAGTCCATAGAGATTTCCTTCCAGGGAGTCGTTGGTCTCGCTACAATTTGTGACAATCCTACTGGTTTACCAGGAGGTCTCTTTGCCGAAGCACAAATTGGACAGCTAGCTACATACGCTTCAATGTCCTTCTTTAAAGTAGGCCACCAGAATTGCCGCTTAACCAGATGTAAGGTCTTCACAAATCCGAAATGGCCAGCTGCTTTAGAATCATGAGCCTGTTGTAGTATTCGCCTCCTCAGTACCTGTGGCACATACAACTTGGCCCCCACCCAAGCCAAACCTTCTCTAATTGTATAGTCACTTGAATGAGCCAGGAACCATTCATCCAGTTTTAAAGCTTCTTTTAATTGTTCGGTTAGGTCATTCGATAAAACCACTTCTTGGTTCTTCCTTTGGGCTCTGGTGATCACTGGGGCAGCTAGGTGTTTGGCTGAGACAATTGGGCTTTTCACCTCCTGGCGCATACTATTATATTGAGGTAGTCTAGAGAGAGCATCCGCCATGAAGTTCTTTCCGCCTGGAATGTACTTCAATGAGAAATTGAATTGCTTGAAGTACTGGGCCCAGTGAACTTGTTTAGGGGACAGCTTCTGGGGCATTTTTAAGGCTTCCAAATTCTTATGATCAGTCCATACCTCAAATGGGTGTTTTGCTCCTTCCAGGAAATGTCTCCAGGTCAGCAAGGCCCAACGAACTGCAAAAGCTTCTTTCTCCCAGACACCCCACCTTCTTTCTGTTTCAGACAGCTTACGGGAGGTATACGCACAAGGCTGTAAGGTCCCTTTCTCATTGGCTTGAAGTAATACCGCTCCAATAGCCACATCACTTGCATCGGCTTGAATCACGAAAGGAGTGTCCATATCCGGGTGCTTCAGCACTGGTTCTGCAGCAAACAGTCGTTTTAGCTTTTCAAAAGCGGCTTGGCACTCTATGGACCACTCCAGCAGCTTTCCTGGCCTTGGCTTCCCCTCCCCTTTTGTTTTCAAGAGATTTGTGATGGGCATTGCTATCTTAGCAAACATCGGGATGAATTGCCGGAAAAATTTGCAAATCCCCAAAAGCTTTGAAGTTGTTTTCTGGTGCGTGGTGGAGCCCATTCCAGAACAGCACGCACCTTCTCTGGATCCATCTCTATGCCTTCAGATGAAATGCGATATCCCAAATAGTCAATTTTGTCTTGGTGGAATTCACACTTTGACAATTTAGCATGCAACTTAGCGGCACACAGTTTCTGTAGAACCGACCGCACTAACTTCACATGTTCATCCAGAGTTTCCATGTAGATAAGGATATCATCAAGATAAACAAGAACCCCCCTGTATAAATGTTCATGTAACACTTGATTGATCATTTGCATGAATACAGCTGGGGCCCCTTGTAAACCAAAAGGAAGAACGTTGAATTGGAAGCAACCAATTGAGCAGTTAAAAGCGGTCTTCCACTCATCCCCTTCCTTAATTCGAATTCGGTAGTATGCTTCTCTCAAATCCAACTTTGTGAAAATATTTCCCTTCGCTAAATGGGCCAACATGTCCTTCATCAAAGGAAGGGGGTACATGTTTTCCACAGAAATAGCGTTCAAATTTCTGTAATCCACCACCAAGCGTTTGGAACCATCTTTCTTTTAACGGAACAACACTGGGGCCGCTACTCGGGGTCTATCAGGTTGAATGAAACCACGTTCCAGATTTTTATCTATAAACAATCTTAGCTGTTCCAATTCCCGTGGGGTCATTTAGTACAACTTTGGTTTCGGGAGCTTCACCCCAGGCAAAATCTCAATAGCACAGTCTGTTGGCCGATGAGGCGAAAGCTCATCCGAGGCCTTCTCACTGAACACTTCTTTTAAATCCCAATACTCTTTGGAAATTTTCTCCTCATCTTTCACGGGCTCAGTACCTGTGGAAGCTATTTCAATTAGGTCCTCAGGCTTCGGCTGGGATCTGGCCCCTCCTCTCGTTTGCTGCTTTGTGTGTGTGCGCAACAACCCCTTTCTCCAGTTAACCTGGGGGTTCCATTTCCGGAGCCAGGGCAATCCCAGTATTAATGGTTGCTCCATCCCAGGGACCACAATAAAACGTAGGGTCTCATCATACTCTCCCATGACCATCTCTATAGGTTCCATGACAAAATGGGGGGGCAACCTCCAGCCACTGATCCATCTAGTTGGCAAAAGGAAATGGGCATCTTCAAAGGTTTTAACTTTAGGCCCATTTTCTTCACTACTTCCGTGTTGATTATACACCTGGTGCACCCAGAATCTAACAGGGCGAGCATTTCCCCTTCGACCCCTGAATTGGGTACCCTCAACTTCACCGGAATGGTCATAGGGCCCACGCTTGGACTTACCAGGAAGTCGTCTTCCGAGTCAGAATCCTTCTCCTCAGGGGTCACTGGGGCTTCTGATTCCTCTCCTGCGGGAGGGGCGACCTCTGCTGTCTCTTTCGACTTTAGTGCTGTTTTGCGAGGCTTCGCTGGGGACTTTCCTTCCTTTGGCGCCCCCTTTGGCTCCAACCTGACTCTGCAGTTCATAGCCCGGTGACCTTCCTTCCCGCATCGAAAGCAGGCCGAGGGATTGGGTCTTGCCGCCACTCCTCCCTTCTGAGGTTTAGGAGCCTCTTGAGGACGTGGGGGGGAAAACTTGCTCCACCCATAACCTCCCCGCCGTTTACTTCAGATTAAATCAATCTCCACTTCTTCTGCCAGCAAGTACCACATCTGCAAGTCATTGGGGTCTCTTCTAGCAGTGCATCTCTGGTACACATCTTCATTTAAACCATCTTTAAACAGTTCTATCAGGGCTTCTTGGGGCCAGCCTTGGAAATGGCCAGCTAACTGTCTAAATTCTTGGGTGTAGTCAGCCACAGACCTCCGCCCCTGTTTTATGGTTTTTTTTTTTATTTTATTAAAGTTTTTATTAATTTTCTACAAACAAACAAACATACAAAACATTAAAAACATCTACTCTCATATATACTTCCGGTGTATCGGTTGGTTCATCAGTTTTGTGCATTCATTTTATAGTGTCAATTACAATTATATTGCATAACCACTCATATTGTCAATCCATATTCTAATATTACTAAAGAAAAAAATAAAAATAAAAAAATCTTTTTTCTGACTATACTTTTAATCATTCATGCTTTGCGAGATAACAATACTTCAAACAAATTATTCTATAATTTGTCGTATAATCATAACAAATCAATCCTAAAGAACTCTTCATATATATAATATTAATGCTCTATTATTGTATTTTATCATCTAACCATTGATAAAAAAAACCCCAAATTGCATAAAATTGTTTATCTTCTTGTTCTCTAATTTCAAATGTCAATCTACTCATCTCAGCACATTCCAATATTTTCTTAATAATTTCTTCCTGCAATGGTATTTTCTCATTCTTCCAGTTTTTAGCAAATACAATCCTAGCCGC
>BLBF01000335.1:1014032-1053517 GCA_015471245.1 Laticauda colubrina
GGGATAGGTAAGGATAGTTGTGGGATAGGTAAGGATAGCTGTGGGATAGATAAACCTCCAGGTCAAGCATCGTGGGACTGTATGGTCCACCCTCCCAGCTGCCACACATATGGCCCTTTTCTATCAATAACAATTTATTCATTGATCAACACATTTCAAAATAAACATTCATGCCCTATTGATTGTAGGACCACTCAACATACATGGCACAATCTCATCAATGTTAAGGCCCTGTCACACTGGCCGATGGATGCAAAATGTTTGTGAAAAGAACACAGCGGACGAGCAAAATTTTCCATCCGTTGTTATCCGCTCTCAAAAGTGTCCCGAATTTGCATAAGCAGAGCAGACAACAACGGAAAGGAACGGATGGGGGGAGGATGTAGGGCGGATGGAAAGCAGATGCTCCACGGAAGCCTAGCGGATGGAAGTGGATGGGAGCGGATGGCACATCCGAAGGGCTTCCGGGGAGCACACCAAAGCGGACACGCAACAGAAAGATTGGATGCCGAGTGGATGCCGAGCGGATGCCGAGCGGATGAGGCGGATGCAGAGCAGAAGCCTAGCGGATGCACAGCGGAAGCCTAGCGGATGCACAGTGGAAGCCTAGCAGATGCACAGCGTTCACTGCGCATGCGGGGAGGATGCATTGCGTCACCCCGTGGATATAAAGGGAAGACGCTCGCAAGCAGGTCACCATTCAGAGGAAAGACCTGCTGCCAGACAAAATGTTCCATCCATTGTTATTCGCTCTCAAAAGTGCCCCGAATTTGCATAAGCAGAGTGGACAACAATGAAAAGGAATGGACGGGGGGAGGACGTAGGGCGGATGGAAAGCAGATGCTCCACGGAAGCCTAGTGGATGGAAGTGGATGGGAGTTGATGGCACATCTGCAGGGCTTCCGGGGGAGCACACCAAAGTGGACACGCAACAGAAAGAGCGGATGCAGAGCAGACGAAGCGGATGAAGAGCAGAAGCCTAGTGGAAGCCTAGCGGATGCACAGCATTCACTGCGCATGCGGGTAGGATGCATTGCGTCAGCTCCGTGGAAATAAAGGGAAGCAGCTCGCAAGCAGGTCACCATTCAGAGGAAAGACCTGCTGCCAGACAAAGCTCCAGCCAGCCAGCCAGCCAGCCAGCCAGCCAACAACCCAACAACCATGGGGAAGAAGGGAAAGCCTCTGCCATCTGCTGCCAGCCCTGGCAAGAGGGACAGGGCCACCATCCCACCCCCTGGCCCTCACTCTGCTTCTGCTGGAGCTTCTGCTGCTCGGGCTTGTTCTTCTGGTGCTGGAGCTTCTCCTGGCGCTGCTCCTGGTGCTTACTCTGCTGATGCTGCTTCTGGTGGTAGTGCTTCTGCTGGTGCTTCCTCTGCTGATGGTGCTTCTGCTGGTGGTGCTTCTGCTGGTGCTGACTCTGCTGGTGCTGCTCCTGGTGCTGCTGGTGCTGGTGTTGCTGCTGCTGGTCCTGCTTTTGCTGCTACTGTTGTTGTTGTTGCTGCTGCTGCTGGTGGTGGTGCTGGTGTGGAGGAGCAGCCCCTACAACCTCGAAGCCCCTCTGATGAGGGCCCATATGGCTCTGCCAGAGGAAGGAAGAGGCAGACGCATGAACAGGAAAAGAGGCAATGCACCTTCAAAGAGGAACATGAGGAGGAGGTGCTGGAATGGCTGACGGAGAATAAATATATTTGGCGGAAGGGACACAGGCTCTATTGAGACACCAAAAGGAAGCAGGCTGCTTGGAGAGAGAAGGCAGAGAGCCTGGGCTACACTTTGGAGGTGCTCCTCGGCTGGTGGAAGCACATGCACACCTGGTACGGGAAGCTGCACCTCAAGAAATCTGGCCAGGCTACGGTCAAGTTGACAGACAGAGAGACCTATGTGATGGCCAAGTGCAGCTTCCTGGAGGGTGAGATCGCCACCAAGGAGCAACCCCTCTCACAACCCTCTCTCTCAGGCAGCCTACTGAGAGCCAGTCCTCTTCTGGCAGAGAGTCAGCTCCTGTGTCCAGGTAGGTGTCTGTGGAGCGTCCCACGACGGAGAACCCCCCCGACAGCTGTAATACCCATGGTGGGGCGCGTGGAGGACCTCCTGACGCAGTGGGAGAAAGGAGACGGCACTTCCACCACAGGCCAACCCGCATCCACCCCTAGCTCCACCTCCACAGAAAGGCAGAAAGCCAGACCGGAGGGGCAGAGCCACACTGTCCTGCTGGAGATAAGAGACACCATCAGGAGTAGCGTAGATCTCCTCTCTCAGCTGGTACACTCCAATGCTCCATCCTCCAACTGCAAGCCCTTCTTCACCTACATCAACCAGACCCTCATGAACATGTCAGAACCCCAGTACGAGGTGGTAAAGGACAGGATCACCGATCTTATTCACAACCCTCCAGACCAAGATGAACCTGCTCCCACCCAGTCCAGGCCTGCTCCTCCACCCCAGGTGAAGTCACTGCCCTTCCAAGGCTTTCCACAGGGCCTCACCTACCAAGGCTACGGCTACCAGGAGGTCCAGCAGCACAGGCAGCCCTTCCAACTCCAGGCACAGGTACATCGAACAGCACCGGTGCCACTGATGCCACCGATGCCACTGATGCCACTGATGCCAGCCACACCACAGATGCCACCCACGCCACCAATGCCACCCTTGCCTCACCTTGCTCAGCTGCAGACCAGACATACCCACTACACTGCTCCTTCCTCCACCCCACAGACAAGCCCGGCCTCAGAACATCTGTCATCGGTATTGGGGCTGACACCCTATGTCATGGAGGAAGGGGATCTCAACATCACGGGGCTGAGCCAGCTCTCTGAGAGCTTCCTCCACACACCGTCCCCTGTTGTCCTCTCGGGGCCAGGCACCCCAATGACGTCTCAGACTAGCACTCCAGCAGCAGCCACCTCCACAGCACCTGGACCCTTCACCCCTGAGATGATGGGAATGCCTCAGACTGACTGAGAAGAGGGCCAGAGACTGGGTGGCTACCTGTTGACTTTATTTTTGCTTTGGACACTTTATTTGGGTCATTTTGCTTTTACAGTTTGTTATTAATAAAGATTATCTTTGCTTCATACACTTGATTCATTCATTTTTGTAAATAAAGTCTTGTTGGAAACTTTTAGAAATAGTTTAAGCCTTTGCATGCTTGTGGGATGGGTTAAGATAGCAGTGGGATGGGCAGGGATACCTGTGGGATGGGCAGGGATACCTTTGGGATAGGTAATAGCTGTGGGATAGATAAACCTCTAGTGCAAGCATAGTGGGACTGTTTGGTCCACCCTTTCAGGTGCCACACCTATGGCCCTTTATTATCAATAATAATGTAATCATTCATCCACACATGTCAACATAAACACAACTCTTTATAAAATGCCCTGTTCATTGTAGGCCCACCCAACATTCATGGCCCAATCTCATCAGTGTGATGAGACAGGCTCAAGAAGCATCCATTAAACATCTATCATTCTGTCTTGACACTCCACTGCTGCAGCTGGGGAGTTGCACCAGTGTCTCAGGAGGTTGCGCTGCTTCTTTTCTTCACGTGAAGCTCTGTTGGGGCCTTGCACATCCTCAGTGTCTATCAGGTTTCGCCCTTGCCTCCATTCCCCAGGCTCCATGTCCCCATTGCCTTGTTGGAGGTCCACGAGCCTCTTCTGCAACACTGGGTAGCGGGTGCGCATAAGATTGTGCAGGATGCAGCAAGCTTCTACGATGTTCCTCACGGTCTCTGGGCGATGCTGCATGGTGGTGAGAAGTACCTGGAACCTGTTGGCCAGGATGCCAAAGGCATCCTCCACCACCTGCCTTGCCCTGGACAGCCTGTTGTTGAAGATCCTCTCTTCATGAGTGAGGTATCTTGAAGTATAGGGCTTCATGAGGTAGGTTTTGAGGGAGAAGGCGTCATCCCCCATGATGGAGTAGGGCACATCTTGTGTGTCGTTGGGCAGGGGGTCTGGATCTGGGAAGCCCATGACGAGGTTGCGTTCCAGCTCCTCCTTGAGGTGACTGGCGTTGTATACCTGGGCATCTGAAGCTGACCCGTTGCCTGAAGCATCGATGTACATGATCTTGTAGTCAGCATCAACCATGGCAAAGAGGATGATACTGAAGAAGCCCTTGTAGTTGAGATAAGTGGACCCTGAGTTGGCTGGAGCTTTGCAGGCCACGTGCTTCCCATCTATGGCTCGAACGGTGTGGGCAAAATTCCACTTCTGATACCACTGCTCTGCAACTTTCTTCCAGCCTTCTTAAAGTGGTGGAACACTGGAGGAACTCCTCCAGGTATTCTTCGATGATGGCCTGCACCACTTCTCTGACCACAATGCTGATGGTGTTGTGTGGCACCCTCCAGCCGTACTGCATGCTTCTGTAGGTGGTTCCTGAGGCCAGGTGGTGCAGAGTCAGTGCCACCTTCAGCCCAGGGTCCAGGCTGGGCCGGAAGTTGGTGTTTGCCTTTGTCAACCTGAGTCTCAGCTGCTCCACAACTTCATCAAACATGGCTGGAGGCATCCTCATGAAGTTCTGGAATGCACGAGGGTCTTCGTTCCTCAGCTCCACCATCAGCTTGTTGTACAGTCCATACTCTGGTCTTCTCCTGATCCATCTTCGGACCCTGACACTTCTTGGCCGCCTACTTTTCTTCGTGTGGAACAGTTGAGAGAGCCTGTAGATTGCTTCACACTGTTGCAGAATGATGGTGGCTACCAAAAGGAGTGTGTGACGATCCATGGTGGAGATGACTGGATGCTGTGGAAGAGCAAGAGGCAGATGAAAGCTGCAGAGGTCTGCGTAGCAGGGCTGCTGTACTGAAAGTGAGATCCAGGTGAGTTGCTCCCCCTTTTTATAGGAAATATAGGTTTTCCGCTAAAAGTCCTTTTGCATCCTCTAGGCATCCTGCGAACATCCTTAATATCCGAGATAGGTCCCCTCTGCGAACGTTTTTCCGTTTTAATGCTTTGTATGCAAGCTCCATCTGCTTTCATCCTTTCTCCGTCCATGCTACTAATGCTGCGCATCCATTCCGCATCCGTTTCGCTTCCTCCCTGTGTCCGTTTTCCGATGGAGCGGATGCGAGTTGTGCGGATGCACAGCGGAGGCCTAGCGGATATATCGGACGCGTAACGGATGATGACGGACGTAGAACGGATGTTCCCCGTATGCATTGCGGATGTAGAATGGACGCTCAAAACGTTTTGAGCAGCTCAAAACGTCTTGAGCAGATGGAACCTCAGTAGACGGATGCTGGATGGATAGAGAGGATGAAAAACGGAAGCAGTGAGTACAGAACGGAAGCATCGCGTTAACCAACGGTTGGCAAGTGTTTCTCTCCATCTTACATCCTCTTTCCATCCATTGGTGCTGTGTGACATGGGCTTTATGAGACAGGCTCAAGGAAGCATCCATTAACTATCTATCATTCTGTCTTGCCACTCCACTGCTCCAGCTGGGGAGTTGCACCAGTGTTTCAGGAGGTTGCGCTGCTTCTTCCCTTCACATGAAGCTCTGTTGGGGTCTTTTACATCCACAGTGTCTATCAGGTTACGCCCTTGCCTCCATTCACCAGGCTCCATGTCCCCATTGCCTTCTTGACAGTCCACAAGCCTGTTCTGCTACACTGGGTAGCAGGTGGGGTGGTGGGACAATGGAGGAGCTCCCCCACATATTCTTTGATGATGGCCTGCACCACTTCTTTGACCACAATGCTGATGGTGTTGTGTGGCACCCTCCAGGCATACTGCATGCTTCTGTATGTGGTCCCTGAGGCCAGGTGACGCAGAGTCAGTGCCACCTTCAGCCCAGGGTCCAGGCTGGGACGGGAGTTGGTGTTCGCCTTGGTCAACCTGGGTCTCAGACGCTCCACAAGTTCGTCAAACATGGCTGGTGACATCCTCATGAAATGCTGGAATGCACGAGTGTTTTCATTCCTCAGCTCCACCATCATCTTGTTGTACAGTCCATACTCTGCTCTTCTCCTGATCCATCTTCGGACCCTGACACTTCTTGGCCGCCTTCTTTTCTTCGTGTGGAACAGTTGAAAGAGCCTGTTGATGGCTTCACACTGTTGCAGAACGATGGTTCCATACTCTGCTCTTCTCTTGATCCATCATCGGACCCACACAATTCTTGGCCATCTCCTTTTCCTTCCGTAGAAAAGGTGAAACAGCCTTAAGAGGGCTTGGTACTGGTGTTGAATGGTGGCGGCTACCAAAACTAGTGTTGGTGGAGATCAATGGATGATGTGGAAGAGCAAGAGCAAGGCTGAAGAGATCTGCACTCCATGTCTGCTGGACTGAAAGTGAGATCCAGGTGATTTCCTCCCCCTTTTTATAGGAAATATCAGTTTTCCACTAGGTGTCCTTCTGCATCCTCCAGACATCCTCCAGACATCCTAAATATCTGAGATACATCCCATATACAAACGTTTTGTACATTTTAATGCTTTATATACGAGATGCATCCGCTTAAGGCTAGGTCACATCGGCCGACAGATGCAAAACCTATGCAAAAAGGACAAAGCAGATGAGCAAAATTGCGGGGGTGGCTCCATCCGTTATTTTCCGCTCTCAAAAGTGGCCCAAATTTGCTTAAACAGAATGGAAAAGAATGGAAAGTTACGGACGGGGAGAGGGCGTAGCGGGAATTTAAAATGGATGTTCAACGGAAGCCTAGTGGATGGAAGCAGATGACATGTCCGCAGGGCTTCTGGGGGAGAACAGCAAAGTGGACGCATTGTGGAAGGGGAGGATGCATAGCGGATGATGCAGATTTATCACGGACGCCGAGAGGATGCATAGTGGATGCTATGTTGAATGATCGCAGCTACCATAAGGACTTTGTTATGATCCATGGTGGAAAACAATGGATGATATGGAAGAGCAAGAGCAAGGCTGAAGAGGTCTGCACACCATGTCTGCTGGACTGAAAGTGAGATCCAGGTGATTTCCTCCCCCTTTTTATAGGAAATATCAGTTTTCTATTAGGTGTCCTTCTCCATCCTCCAGACATCCTAAATATCCGAGATACATCCCATATACAAACGTTTTTTCCGTTTTAATGATTTATATCAGAGATGCATCCACTTACATCCTTTCTATGTCCGTGCTACTAATGCTGTGCAGACATTCCGTGTCCCTTTCGCTTCCTCCCTCTTTCCATTTTCCACTGGAGTGGATGCGAGTTGCGCAGATGCGGCGCAGATGCCGAGCGGATACAGCGGACGTTTCCCGGATGATGATGGACATAGAACATTTGTTTCCCATATGTGTCGTGGATGTAGAACGGACGCGGCGGAAAGTTCATCCACTCAAAAAGTTTTGTGCAGCTCAAAACTTTTTGAGTGGATGAAATCTCAGTAGACGGATGCTCGACAGACAGAACGTATGAATCACGTACGCAGTGAGTACACAACGATGCATCACGTTTACCAATGGATGGCAAGCGTTTCTCTCCATTTTACATCCTCTTTGCATCCATTGGTGCAGTGTGACTTGGGCTTTACATCCTTTCTATTTCCGTGCTACTAACGCTGCGTGGACGTTCCGTGTATCTTTAGTTTCCTCCCTCTTTCTGTTTTCAGCTTCAGCGGATGTGAGTTGCGAGGATGTCGAGGATGCCGAGAGGATACAGCAGACGTTTAATGGATGACAATGGACAAAGAACGTTTGTTGCTCGTATGTGTCATGGATGTACATCGTACACGGTGAAAAGTTGATCCGTTCAAAAAGTTTTGTGCAGTTCAAAACTTTTTGAACGGATGAAATCTCAGTGGACGGATGCTTGACGGATAGAGTGTATGAAACACGTATGCAGTGAGTACACAATGGATGCATTGCGTTTTCCAATGGATGGCAACCTTTTCTGTCTGTTTTACATCCTCTTTGCATCCGTTGGTGCAGTAGGACATGGGCTTGAATGGCTTCTTCCTTTTGAGACATTTTTCCTCCCATTCAAACGAGAATCTCCTCCCTGTGAGTGGATTATTTTTCCATGTCTCACTCTCTGGAATAACAGAGAGTGGGCTGCTCTTAAGCTTCTGCCTAACGTCTTTCAGTGATTGGAAGGGGGCTCCATCCTCCCTTCTCCAATGGAGAGGTTGTGTTAACATGGAGAAGGGGCTCCCAGATACCTCCTGATCTTCAGGAATCCTCCTTGTTCTCCTAGAAAGAGCCTTGTGGTGCCTGCAGGGAGATCTGATACTTGAGTCCAAGTCTCCCCAAACCAGAAGATTTCAAGGAGTTTTCAGGGAGTTTTTGAACAATCGCTTTATTGATTGGTTTGTTCATTTATGTTCTGAAGCTCTGCACTGTTCTATATAATTGACAATTTTTGTCCATTTTGCTTTATATTGATAAATATGATTGACACATTTTTGCTCAATCCTCCTTTCCCACTTTTGAAGATAGTAGTTGTTAAGCCTGGGTTCCCCAACCAGGGTTAGGTAGACAAGCTAAACAGAATGTGCAGCGTTAGTCAGATAGGCACACAGATAAATGAGTGAGCTAAGCTTGTATGTTTATTAACATACAGTAAAAATAACAGATACGCTTGTGCTATCAAGAATATATTTTATTCCAGTATAAGTTTATGGCATAGTCAAATAACAGTCCAATATTCATTTACCATGTAGTCAGTCCATTCAGGGGTATTCATTTAGCAAAGTCCATGTAGAATATCTAATGTCAGTTCACTTACAAAATCAGTCCTTTGTTGTCTCTCCCGTTCGAGCAATGCAGTCTTGATTCCAAGCAGTAATCAGGGATCATCAAAGCCAGAGAGAGAGAGCAAGCCGTAGTCTTGCTACTTTTATATTGTTTTCATAGCCACTCCTTTAATTGCTATTTCCACAGTTAAAGCTGCATACACACTAACATACACTAACTATGATTCATAGTTATTATTTCACCTAAACCAGTTAGGGTGAACAATGTTATCCCTAACAGTAGTAACTCTTCTTCTTCCAACTAAGGATACCTGCAAATCATGTGCAGGAAAGGTTCAAATTTTTATTTATTTATTTGATTTGTCAATCGCTTACAAGATAATAGGTATAAGTATAAACATGAGTAAGAATACAGAAAATAGGTACGATTAAATGGGGACAATAGGACAGGGACGGGAGGCACGATGGTGCACTTATACATGCCCCTTAAATGTGAAAATGTGAAAAATATGAAAAATGCGAAAAGACGCATGAGATAAGAACCCAGAATTTCTGCTTTTAACATTTCTGGATCTTTTCATTTCAGTTTCATCCCTTTCTGGCGAAGCATCAGTTTTGCAACCTTTCCAATTTGAATTTATACTTGGACCAAAATGGAGATATAGTGGCAGCTCTTCTTCTCAGGACTTGGGTGGTTCTCCCAGATATGAAGTTGGTCTACCAGCCCGCAGGGACTTTTGAAAGAGAGGCTCTGATTTTCAAACAAAATGCTCTTCTACAGGTAAACTTGCTCAACAAGGTGTGTGAAATATTAGCTCCTTTTCTCTCTTTTCCAACGCCTCAGGGACCATTTCAAGTCTGCTAAGCCTAAAGGCCACGGTGGATGACCTTCAGTGAGAATTGAATGTGGGGATTGAGCGTTTTCTTGACTGATTTGCAGGCTTCAGTATTATTCAACATTTTGAGGGACACATTCTCATGACCTCACCTTCACCTCTTCTCACCACAGTTCTAGAAAATAGAGTGTTTTATGCTTGTTTCACCAGCATGGCAGCTACATAAACTGAACAAATAAATATGCAGAAAACAAAGAACATCCAGTTTAAAGTTGATTGCCTAAATTTTTCCTTCGTATGTTAACTGGGAGACTGTTTTGGACAACTGTCAGAGGGAAGATTCTCCAGAAGAAGAAATCTTTACTTGTTCTACTGGTCAAAGGTTTCTTTCTTCATTACAGGTTTTCTCTATTTTAATAAATCTGGTACACAAAAATGTAATAAATCTAAAATGTATTCTGAATGTAATAAATTCTAAAATTTAATAGGAATAGATCAGCATACTTTGAAATCATGGCTTCATAAAAAAGGGAAGAGTGCACATTAATACCGCCATTAAGAAGAACCAACAAACACTTAATACTTAAATCTGTTTTTGATTCAATTCCTCAAAACTTTATCACATGGGAAAGTCCTTTCTTGCTATGTGATATGTCAGAAGCAAAAGGCAGGAACTACAGGAAATGAAGAACCTGCCTGTAGTTGTGTCTCCTACAACCATTTGGAACTAGAGGGAGATTTCATAATTTATCTAAGACAAGACAAGATGTTAATGGGCTAATGTCAATGTCTACCTCCATTTTCCATGGATGTGAGTATTAACACACTTGCTTTGGCATTCCTTATTTTTCTGCTCAGTCCCTGCCTCAGTCCAGATGTGTGGAAAGTTGTCATGCTGGATATGTCAAGAGGGCTCGAGAAGGAGAGCCAGTTTGCTGCTATGACTTGTCAGGAGGGGACCTTCTCAACTCAGGAAGGTGGGAGACACCAATGAAAAATAGAAGTTCTGGTGGAAATGGATTCATCCAGATCATTTTGATGAAAGTACATGTTTCCTTTTTTGTTGTCAAAATGCACAATTTCTTATCTAAGGAGATGAATAACCCAAAGACCTTAAAATAGAGCTAGGAAGAGAAAGAAAATAAGGCAGATTGAACAAGTTTCCCAGAGAAAACATTTTTTTTTACTTCTTAGTTTCGATGTGTCTGTTTTAACCTTTCTCGGAAGATATTTGAAATTTGAGGAATTGTCTTATGTCCATTGCTTTTTCTCATCTGAAACAGATTTTAATCATGTCATCCCCCAAAATTGATGCATTAAAAGTTTTATCAAGCAATTAAGGTCATCAACTACCATAAGGAAAAATATCTTCTTGAAGTATCAGGGATGGAGAGCTTTTGGGCTTTTTGAGTTTATTTGTTTGTTTTTGTTATTGATGTTGTTATTGTTGTTAAACGGTGAAATAGGAACCAGAGCCCCAACCAAAAATAAATCCAGCAATGGTTCAAAGGAGGGGGTGGGAATCCCTTAATACGCAATTGTGATTCGGTTGAAAGAGAACTCGCAAAAAGCATAGAAAATAGAGGACTAATAAAAATAAGAAGGTGCAGGAAACTGATATACATGGAACTAGTTCAGTGCTTGAAGAGTAGGAAAAAAATCAGTTCATTTGCTGGTTCTTAGAAGAGGAAGACCGCAGCTTTCCAGGAGGGGAATCTAAAGCCCTAATTCATAAAATAGACCCTCAAATCTGACACATTTGTAGAAGAGTAAAAAAAGACACCCCAAAATTGGCATCCCAAAAATTCAAAGAAAAATTCGCATTGCACCAGAGAAGGCATGTAAAAATATAAGCCCAGAGGTGAAGCTGAATATGTATGAAGCTGGTCTGTATGGAGATCTTTGGTGTAAGACAGCCTCTGTTTTCCCCAAGACCCTTCAGGGTTTCTGCTCCGGATGGTTCCCACCCTGACTGGTCTTCCAGAAGCCATGAAAGCCAGGCTGCCCTGCAGGCTCTGGACCAGAGGGAGGCTGAGCCCCTGCTGGAGGGGATAGAGGGCTACAGGGGGCTTTGGGGACCCTTCAAGACTCATTTTATCTTTTTGAATAACAAGCAATCTAGAGATCCTGGGAGTCAGGCAATCTATCATTTGCATAAAGAAACAAGAAAATTCTTATTAGTTTGTCAGTGTAAAATATCTGGCTGGGATTAACATGGCAATCCCTTTTAAAATATATTATTTCTTAATATCCCATCATTATTATATGTAAATTTTTCATAACAACTTTCATTCTAATTTTATTAATCCTACCTCATGGATTCAGTATCACCTGTACATTAATTACATGCTTGGTCTCCTGAAATGCAATCAATCAGTGGTGGGTTTCAAATTTTTTTACTACCAGTTCTGTGGGTGTGGCTTGGTTGGCGTGGCTTGGTGGGCATGGCAGGGGAAGGATACTCCAGTCAGAAGTAGTATTTGCTACTTAAAATTTCTGCTATCGGTTCTCCAGAACTGGTCAGAACCAGCCGAATGCCATCTCTGGTTTCAATACATTTAGATCAATCTCATTTCATACAAGAAAGCCCTTTGGTCAGAGATTACAACTGTAATTCAAATGGACAGAAAATGTGGCAAACTTCTTAGATGCCACTTCAGAAACTCCCTCTGAACCTAATCAAGGATCTTGTCAACATCCAATGAGAGGAGAGCAGCCGATTCCTGGATGGAGAGGTCTGGTGTGGGCAGTTAAGGGGGCACCACATTGCACCCATATTAGCACTGCTCCTGATAGCCATTTCAGTTTATTTGTAAAGCTACATTTCTCTACCAGCCACCTAGATTTCACAGGATAGGCATCCTCTGGGTTCAGAATATTGAGAAATGCCACCTGGAAGGACCCAGGAGGTTTGCCTATAAAGATGATCAGATTCATTGTTCACCTGTAACAATGTAGATTCCCATGAAGGTTCCAAAGAGAAGACAAGAATTGCTTTAGGTCCCAGGACTTCCCCAAATTTCATACACCTTACCCATACAGATTTCAGAAAGTGATATTTTCTTATTTTGTCCACATGGAATTCTTAACCAATACATCTCAGAAATTCACCCTGTTATCAGATATTCTCCCATGAGGGTATTTCTTGAAAAGTAAAATGACAGATAATTAAAGAAATGTTGCTTTTTGACTTTCTCAGAAACAGGAAAATGCACCAAGTGTCCTGATGATAAATATCCAAATGAGCACAAAGTCCAATGTATCCCGAAAGTTATAACCTTCCTGTTTTACGAAGAACACCTGGGCATCATCCTGGTCACTTTTGCCCTACTCTTGTTCCTAACCACAAGTCTTGTCTTAACCATCTTCATTAAATACCAAGAAACTCCCCTTGTCAAAGCCAACAAGTGGGACCTCTCCTACATCCTCCTGATCTCCCTCCTGCTTTGCTTCTTGTCTTCTTTCTCTTCATTGGTCAACCAAGAAAAGCCACTTGCCTTCTCTGACACACATCCTTCAGCCTCATCTTCTCAGTTGCCATTTCTTCTCTCTTGGCCAAAACCATCATGGTTGTGCTGGTTTTCCTGGCCACAAAACCAGGAAACCGAGTGAAGAAATGGTTGGGGAAGAGCATGGCCAACTCCATCATACTTTCTTCTGCTGCTGTCCAACTTGTCATCTGCTCCATCTGGCTGGGAGTTTCTTCCCCCTTCCCTGACTCTGACCTCCACTCCCATCCTGGAGAGATCATCCTGCAATGCAACGAAGGGGCCGTTGTCATGTTCTACATCATCCTCAGCTACATGGGCTTCCTGGCTGCCATCTGCTTCCTGGTGGCTTTCCTGGCCAGGAATCTGCCTGGGGCCTTCAATGAAGCGAAGCTGATCACCTTCAGCATGCTGGTCTTCTTCAATGTCTGGGTGACTTTTGTGCCCACCTATCTGAGTACCAAAGGGAAATACATGGTGGCTGTGCAGGTCTTCTCCATCCTGGCCTCCAGTGCTGGTCTGCTGGGCTGCATTTTCATCCCCAAGTGCTACATTATCCTTGTGAGGCCAGAGCTGAACACAAAGAAACCGCTAATGACCAGAATAAAAATATGGCACAGAGGAATTGCAACTTTTAACATGTTCCGCACTCCAAACATAGAAAATTTTCCAAGCTATTCTCCATGCATGAGTGGGGCAACTATTTAAATAAATAAAGGATGTGTGGAAGATTGTATGGAGACAAATTTCTTGGAGAAATGACAGCATGTTAGCAAGATAGAAAGATAGAAGGAATGCATAGATCAATGTATTTATGCCGTCATTTCTCAATACATTTCATCCAAACTGCTTTGCCAATGCAGCTCAGATGTTTTCTTTTTATTTACATGATAACTCTTTCTTGAGGGGAGCAACAGTGCATGAGTGGAGGGTAACTTGAGTCTTGCTAGTTATGAATATTCATGCTTGCATCATCTATTAAATGAAATATGCATATGTATGATTGTCATTTTCTCCTCCTTTCCTGAATAAATATAAAGAATAAATATAAG
The DNA here is from genome assembly GCA_015471245.1 of Laticauda colubrina. Classification (NCBI taxonomy): domain Eukaryota; kingdom Metazoa; phylum Chordata; class Lepidosauria; order Squamata; family Elapidae; genus Laticauda; species Laticauda colubrina. The sequence goes on from BLBF01000335.1 coordinate 1,028,071, forward strand.
TGCATCCTTTGGTCTGTAAGATTTCCTCCCACTATTTCCTGGAGGAAAATTCCTCCAGTGGACACTAAATAAACAATAACTGCAGTAAGTCTGGATTGTTGTTTTTTTTGGGAGTCCTGCATTTGATTCCACAGAAACTGATGTCAGGAGTGGGATTCACAATATTCCACCTGCCACCAGGGACAACACCTAGGGCAGCCCTCTAGGACAAATGCTGTGAGATTTGTCCCATAACCCTTCCCACGGCCACATAAAGGCACCACTAAGAGTGTGTGAGAGACCACATTCCATGTCTAAGAGTCTGTTGTGGCTGGGAAGTTTTGTCGCATGTTTGTGGTCCCTTCCACCCTGATTCTCAGCTGCCCTGGCCCTGCTGTGAGCTCAGTTGAGCAATGGCCGGAGGTGTCCAGGAAGCCAGGGGGGATTTTAAATTTGCTTTCTCTATTGGATTGCTAATCATTTCCCATAACCTTCAAGAAACAGCCTCTCTTTCAGAAACCAGGACTGGCAGGAGAGCATTCAGTGCATGGTAGATAATGGTGAAGAAGGAAAATAGTCCAGCCAACCTTGGAAAATGCTGAGAATGGATCTCACCCAAACCCATTTCGACGTTTTTCCTTTTCAAATGTTTCTTTTACTTTTATTCAGAATACTCAGCTCTTTTCTATGGCTATGCTGTCATTCTTGGAATGCAACTGAACTGAGGACTATTTCTAAACCCAACCTTCCTTTGCTTGTTATTCTAATTATAAAAGTAATCTTAATCCACTTCTGAGGGTTCCCTCTTTTCATAGGGAGACCGCATTTTATCAGAGTACTCTAATAAATTGCTTTTAAAGGATCTTCCCATTTGGTTGCTTATTGGAAAAGATAAACTGAGGCAGAACCTGGGCCAGGTTTGGCATCACTTGAGAATTACCTTTAAACCACCATCAGCCTTTCTGTCCTTGCTCCATGGCGTCGCTGCAAAAGAGCTAACTTTTGTGTGCATCATCCAAGAGCAGAGCTGGAGACAGACTCCCATAGTTATAATAGCCTAAGTCCAGTTTACATCTTTAAGTGACTGTTCAGAAGCTGCAAGCAACAGCAGGGTTTCCTTGAGGAATCAGGTCCACAGATTTCTCCTTCCAAGATTGGAGATCCAAAGGCAGAGAGGCACTTTCTGTGGTCTCTCCATCAAGGAACCCAGGGAACCCAGATGCCCTTAAAAGGGAGAGGGTGTTGTGGTAATTCCCCGTTATGAGAATGAGTGCATACAGGGAGACATATGGAGAGTAGTGTTGGAATTATACACACAGAGCACACAGATACACTGTACAGTAAATGTAGGTTTTTACTTCCAGAAAGGTTTAAGCAAAGTCCAAAATAAGCAATCCAAAGTCATTCACAAGTTAAACCAGTCAGTTTTAAATCCAGGGATAATCCAAATATCAAAGTCCAGTGTCAAAAAAACAGTTCAGTATAAGACTTACATTAAATCCAGTAATATCAGTCAATTAGGAAAAATGGAGCAATGGCAATACTTTTCAACAGAAGGAAACAAAGATACGCTCACACTCTCTTCTGAGACTCAGACTAAACAACCCAGGTTTTTGGCTCCATCTTATGGCCATTTGAAAAAAAAACCACACCCAATTACAGTTTTTGCAATCTCTTAAAGACATAGTACTGAAATGTTTATCCTGATTTATGTATTTCTAACCCAAATGCCTGTTAGGAGATGTATATTCCTAACAGAGGGGCCTGGGCAATTCCTGAGGGCTACTGGTCTGAGTGAAAGTCCCAGGATCTGGTCACAATGTTGAGGTCCCCTGTTATTATTATTATTATCTCCCAGGGCTGCAGCAGCAGACACAACATCACAGGTTCAGTCTCTGGTCTACCAATGGAGCAGCCCTAGTGTTGGCCAACACATCTGAGTGCCCCTTCTTGGAGGAAGGAGGCCTGATTTGTTGCCAAACGTGAGTCAGGAATAAGCCTTAATTAACATCTGGAGGCCATCAGATTGGGGGAGGCTGTTCAAACTCATGATCAACAACTCATAGAGACTCAAGAGCAATGAATTAACAGGTGGCAGGAACCTGTTCAGGAACCTGTAATTAATCATCAGTTCTGTCCTAGTTTTTTAAACATGATAACTGCAACCTCCATGTGATGGTGCATTTCTTGAAGACACATTAATTGTTCCTTTATCTGAGGAAAATATTAACTACATGAGGAACAGTCAAGTCTATCATATGTCTTTTTAGCTATCCTTCTTGGTAAATGGAATTGCATCAAATCCAATCCAATCCAATCAAGCTTATTACAATCAAGTTGGATGAATTATTCCTTTATCTGAAGAAAATATTAATTACATCAATCCAACTGTCTATTCAGGAGGGGATGGAAGATTGGGGAGAAGGGAGGGAGGTGGGGGAGGGACTTGCTGTCTCATGTGCCAGGTGAGTCTGGCCAGAGCCAGATCTGGGAGCCGGAACCAAGCAGTCGAATGGGCTGAGTAGTTGGGAGCCAAGCAACCTGCAGGAGAGAAAAGAGGAGAGCAGCTTTCATTGCTTCCTTGAGGCTGCCGATCTGGCAGACAACTCTAGTCATCACAAAAATATCTAACTTGCTAACATGCCCTCATTTCTCCAAGAAATTTGTCTCCTCACAATCTTCCACAAACCCTTTATTTATTTACAGAAAAATAGTTGGCCCACTCAGACGTGGAGAGTAGCTTGGACCATTTTCTATGTATGGAGTGTGGAACATGCTGAAAAAGCACTACGTAATCTAAAACCATCTCTATCTATTGGACCGGACGGAATATGTGGCTACTTTTTAAAAAACCTATCCACTGCCATCGCCAAACCTCGAAGCATAATCTTTGAAAAATCTTTCAGGACCAGTTCCTTGCCAAAACGATGGTCATAAGCCAGTCATCCCCATCTTCAAAAAGGGAGACCCCTGCCTAGTTGAAAATTACAGAACAATCTCCTTATGATGCATCACCTGTAAGTCATGGAATCAATTATTAACCAATCCATTATCCTCCACTTAGAGGCAAACAACCTACTCTCTAATAAACAATTTGGTTTCAGGAAAAAACTATCCTTTAATCTGCAACTCTTACACTGCAAAAATATTTGGACTACACAACTCGATCACGGCAAAGCAATTGATTATATTTACATAGACTTCTGTAAAGCCTTTGATTCAGTGATACATGACAAACTACTCCTAAAACTAAAGTCTTATGGTGTCTCTGGACACCTGCACAACTGGATAGACACATTCCTGTCAAACAGACAACAAATGGTCAAAATTGGGAGTGTCCTATCAAATTCTGTACCTGTCAACAGTGGTGTCCCCAAGGCAGTGTTCTAGGACCAGCTCTCTTCATACTCTATATAAATGACCTCTGTGATCATATTAAGAGCAACTGTGTTCTCTTTGCTGATGATGTAAAGCTATTCAACACCACAGACAATACTACTCCCCTTCAAAAAGACCTCAACTATGTATCAGAATGGTCAAACAAACGGCAACTTCAAATCTCAACAAATAAATACTCTGCCTTACATATTGTCAAAAAGAAAATTATCAGAAAATAAAATACAAGCTGAATTGTCAAGACCTTGTTGATGATCCAAACTCTGTCAAGGACCTTGGAGTACTCATCTCAAATGACCTAAGTGTTAAGCCCATGTCACACTGGCCAACGGATGCAAAATGGACACAACGGACGAGAAAAATGTTCCATCCGTTGTTATCCGCTCTCAAAAGGGGCAAAAATTTGTATAACCGGAGCGGATAACACGGACACGGGGAGAACGCAGGGCGGATGCAAAGCGGATGCGGAACGGAAGCCCAGCGGATGGAAGCGGATAGGAGCAGATGGCGCAACCTCAGGGCTTCCGGGGGGCCTCAGCAAAGTGGACGCGGAATGGATACAGCAGATGCAGAGTGGACGCTGAGCGGATGAAGCGGATGCACAGCGGAAAACTAGCGGATAAAGCAGATGCACAGCGGAAGCCTAGTGGATGTACAGAGGAAGTGGAACGGATGCTGACCGTTAATTGCACATGCGGGGGGGGAAGTATTACGTAAGCCCCCCGGATATAAAGGGAAGCAGCTCACACGTGGCCAGCATTCCGAGGAAAGACCTGCTGCTGGACACTTCGAGTTCCTTGCCTGCCCTGCCAGCCTGTCTTCCAGCCAGCCTTGGTGCCTGCCTGCCTGACTGCCTTCCTGCCAGCCTTCCTGCCAGCCTTCCTGCCAGCCTTCCTGCCAGCCTTGGTGCCTGCCAGCCTCCCTGCCAGGCAGCAACCCCACAACCATGGGGAGGAAGCAAAAGCCTCAGCAACCTGCCGCCATCCCTGGCAAGAGGGACAGGGCCAACCTCCCGCCCCCTGCCCCTGACTCTGCTTCTGCTGGGGCTTCTGCTGAAGCTGCTCCTGGCGATGGTGCTTCTACTAGTGCTGGGGCTTCTGCTGGGGCTTCTGTTGAAGCTGCTCCTGGTCCTGCTCCACCTGCTCATGCTCCTGGTCTTGCTCGTCCTGCTCGTGCTCCTGGTCTTGCTCATATTGCTCATGCTCCTGGTCCTGCTCGTGTTCCTGGACTTGCTGGCCCTGCTGGTGCTTACTCTACTGCTGCTGATCCTGGTCCTGCTGTTCCTGCTGCTGCTGCTGCTGATGATGATGATGATGATTATGATCCTGCTGGTGAGGATGATGATGCTGATTATGATCCTGTTGGTGAGGATGATGATGATGATGATGATTCTGCTGCTGGTGGTGGTGGTGTGGAGGAGCAGCCCCTACTACCTGGGAGCCCCTATGATGAGGGCCCATCTGGTCCTGCCAAAGGGAGGAAGAGGCATATGCGACAATGGGAGAGGAGGCAATACTCCATTGAGGAGGCGCACGAGGATGAGGTGCTGGAGTGGCTGAGAGAGAACGACTATCTGTGGCGGAAGGAACATCGGCTGTACAGGGACACCAAGCGGAAGCAGGCTGCTTGGAGAGAGAGGGCGGAGAGTATGGGTTACACTTCGGAGGTGCTCCTTGGCTGGTGGAAGCACATGCACACCTGGTACGGGAAGCTGCACCTGAAGAAATCTGGCCAGGCCACTGTGAAGCTGACAGACAGAGAGACCTACGTCATGGCCAGGTAGAGCTTCCTGGAGGGTGAGGTCCGCCACCAAGGAGCACCAGCAGCCCCTCTCACGACCCTCTCTCTCCAGCAGCCTGCTGCCACCCAGTCCTCTTCCGGCCGAGAGTCAGTCCCTGTATCCAGGCAGGTTTCTGTGGAGCGTGCCATGGCGGAGAACCCGCAGACAGGTGTGGTAAGCATGGTGGAGTGCGTAGAGGACTCCCTGGTGCGGTGGGAGAAAGGAGACATTGAGTCCACCATAGTTGTAGCCGCATCCACCCCCCCAGCTCCGCCTCTGCAGAAAGGCAGAGAGTGGGACAGCTGGAGGGGCAGAGCCACAATGTCCTGCTGGAGATCAGGGACACCATCCACACCATCATAGATCTCCTCTCTCAGCTGGTCCACACCGACTCCTCCTCCTCCAATCGCAAGCCCTTCCTCACCTATGTCAACAAGACCCTCAAGGAAATGGCGGATCCACAGTACCAGCAGGTGAAGGACCGGATCACCAAGCTGCTTCACAACCCTCCAGACCCAGAGGAACCTGCTCCCACCCAGTCCAGGTGGTGTCTCCTCCACCCCAGGTGGTGTCCCTCCCTTTCCAAGGCTTCCCACAGCCCCTCACCTACCAGGGCTACGGCTACCAGGAGGTTCAGCAGCACAGGCAGCAGTCCTTCCCAGTCCAGGCACAGAGTCATCGGGTGACACCGTTGCCACCTTTTTCACTGATGCCACCGATGCCACCCACGCCAATGATGCCACCGACGACAGCGATGCCACCCACGCCAATGATGCCACCGATGACAGCGATGCTACCCACGCCAGTCCTCACTCAGTTGCAGAGCAGACAGCCCCACTACACTACTCCTTCCTCCACCCCACAGCCAAGCCAGGCCTCAGTACATCTGTCATCAGTACTGGGGCTGACACCCCATGGCATGGAGGAAGGACCTCTCAGCATCACGGGGCTGAGCCAGTGTCCGAGAACTTTCTCAACACACCGTCCCTTGTTGTCCTCTCGAGGCCAGGCACTCCAGCACCACCCACCACCACAGCACCTGGACCCTTCACCCCGAGACTGGGCACACCTCCGAGTGACCAAGAAGAGTGCCAGAGCCCGGGTAGCTGGCTACCTGTGGACTTTATTTGGACACTTGACTTGGGTCATTTTTTTTTTTACAGCTTGTTGTTCAATAAAGTTTATCTTTGATTCACATACTTGCTTCATTTGTTTTTTTTTTATAAAGTCTTGGTGGAAACTTTTAGAATTGGCTTAAGCCTTTGCATGCTTGTGGGATGCGTTAAGATAGCAGTGGGGTGGGCAGGGATACCTGTGGAATGAGCAGGGATACCTTTGGGATGGCTAATAGCTGTGGGATAGATAAACCTCCAGTGCAAGCAGAGTGGGACTGTATGGTCCACCCTCCCAGGTGCCATACCTATGGCCCTTTATTATCAATAATAATGTAATCAATCATCCACACATGTCAACATAAACACAACTCTTTATTAAACGCCCTGTTTATTGTAGGCCCACCCAACATACATGGCCCAATCTCATCCATGTGATGAGACAGGGTGAAGGAAGCATCCATTAAGCATCTACCATCCTGTCTTGCCACTCCACCCCTCCAGCTGGGGAGTTGCACCAGTGTTTCAGGAGGTTGCGTTGCTTCTTCCCTTCCCGTGAGGCTCTGTTGTGGCCTTGCACATCCTGAGTGTCGATCAGGTTTCGCCCTTGCCTCCATTCCTCAGGCTCCATGTCCCCATTGCCTTGTTGACGGTCCACGAGCCTGTTCTGCAAGACTGGGTAGCGGGTGCGCATGAGATTGTGCAGGATGCAGCAAGTTTCCACGATCCTCCTCACGGTCTCTGGGCGATGCTGCATGATGGTGAGAAGTACCTGGAACCTGTTGGCCGGGATGACAAAGGCGTTCTCCACCACTCGCCTTGCCCTGGACAGCCTGTAGTTGAAGATACTCTCTTCACGGGTCAGGAGTCTGGAAGTGTATGGCTTCATGAGGTAAGTTCTGAGAGAGAAGGCGTCATCCCCCACAATGAAGTAGGGCACATCTTGCATGTCATTGGGCAGGGGGTCTGGATCTGTTAAGCCCACGATGAGGTTGCCTTCCAGCCCCTCCTTGAGGTCACTGCCGTTGTATATCTGGCATCTGAAGCTGACCCATTGCCTGAAGCATCGATGTACATAAACTTGTAGTCAGCATCGACCATGGCGAAGAGGATGATGCTGAAGAAGCCCTTGTAGTTGAAATAAGTGGACCCTGAATTGGCTGGAGCTTTGCAGGCCACGTGCTTGCCATCGATGGCTCCAACGGTGTGTGGGAAGTTCCACCTCTGATACCACTGCTCTGCAACTTTCTTCCAGCCTTCTTCAGTGGAGGGGCACTGGAGGAGCTCCTCCTTGTATTCTTCGATGATGGCCTGCACCACTTCTCTGACCACAATGCTGATGGTGTTGCGTGGCACCCTCCAGCTGTACTGCATGCTTTTGTAGGTGGTCCCTGAGGCAAGGTGGCGCAGAGTGAGTGCCACCTTGAGCCCAGGATCCAGGTTGGGCCGGAAGTTGGTGTTTGCCTTGGTCAACCTGGGTGTCAGGCACTGCACAACTTCATCAAACATGGCTGGAGGCATCCTCATGAAGTTCTGGAATGCCCGAGTGTCTTCGCTCCTGAGCTCCACCATCAGCTTGTTGTACAGTCCGTACTCTGCTCTTCTCCCGATCCATTTTTGGATCCAGACGCTTCTTGGCCGCCCCTTTTTCTTCCCATAGTAGAGTTCACAGAGCCTGTAGATGGCTTCGTACTGTTGCAGAAGGATGGTGGCTGCCAAGAGGACTGTGGTATGATCCACGGTGGACATGACTGGATGCTGTGGAAGAGCAAGTGTCAGATGAAGGCTGCAGAGGTCTGCACAGGTGGGCTGCTGGTCTGAAAGTGAGATGCAGACGAGTTGCTCCCCCTTTTTATAGGCAGTATAGGTGTCCCTTTGCATCCTCTAGGCATCCTCTAGGCATCCTCTATACATCCTTAATATCTGAGATAGATCCCCTCTGCGAACATTTTTTCCGCTTTAAACGCTTTGTTTCCATGCTGCATCCATTCTGCATCTGTTCTGCATCTGTTCTGCATCCGTTCCGCTTCCTCCCTGCGTCCGGGCGGATGCGCGTTGTGCAGATGAGCAGCAGACGCCTTGCGGATATAGCGGATGCGTAGCGGATGTGTCGTGGATGCGTAGCGGATGCAGAACGGACTAACTGGATACATTTTCCGCGCAAAAGTTTTAGGCAGCCCAAAACTTTCGGAGCAGATGAAACATCCATAAACGGATGCTGGATGGATAGAGAGGAAGCCAAACGGAGGCAGTGAGTACATCGTGTTTTCGAATGGATGGCAAGCTTTTTTGTCCGTTTTACATCCTCTTTGCATCCGTTGGTTCAGTGTGACATGGGCTTTAGAGCCCACTGTAACTACATAGCCAAAAAGGCATTAAGAGTTGTTAATCTAATCCTATGTAACTTTTTCTCTGGTAATATCACACTACTAACTAGAGCATACAAAACATTTGCTAGACCAATACTCAAATACAGCTCATCAATCTGGAACCCACATTACGTATTTGATATCAGCACAGTTGAGAAAGTCCAGAAATATTTCAGAAGAAGAGTTCTCCACTCTTATTAATCACAGTTGTAAATTTTCCAATTTCTCTAAATCTAGTGCGATCTGCTGCTAAGGTTTGATATAATTATTCTCTTTTAGTGTACTACATCTTGCTGTCAAATGTATCCCCAAGTACTTGATTTTATTCGTGATCTGAATTTTCAATACATCCGCCAGTTCTTCCTTTTGTCTTGATAGCATATTCTTTGTCAAATCTTCGTTTTATCTTTATTTATTTTCAAACCAGCCACTTTTCCATATACCTCTATCTTTTCTATCAATTTTGATGCTGTTTCTAGTGGATTTTCTAAAATGAAAACCAGATCATCTGTGAATGCTTGCAACTTAAATTCTTCCTTTTTAATTTTCATCCCCTTTATATCCTTTTCTTCTCTAATATTTCTGTTTAACACTTCCAAGGTTAACACAAAGAACAAAGGTGATTGTGGGCACCCTTGTCTTGTTCCTTTTCTTATATCAATAGAATCTGTCAGTTCTCCCTCTATCATTACCTTTACCATTTGGTTATGATATATAACTTCTATTGCTTGGATAAATTTTTTATCAAAGCCCATCTGTTCCAGCTGTAATAACATGAACCACCAATTCACATTATCAAATGCCTTCTGTGCGTCTAGGAATATCAAAGTCATTTGTTTTTCAGGGTGTGCCTTGTAGTATTCCAAAGTGTCCAAGATTACTCTCATATTGTCTTTAATTTGTCTCTTTGGCAGAAATCCATTTTGATCAGGATGGATAAAATTGTTTAAGTATATTTTAAGTCTTTCTTCCAACACTGAAATAAAAATTTTATAATCTGCGTTTAGTAAGGAAATAGTTCTATATTTCTTGATTTGTAATGGATCGGCCTCCTCTTTTGGGACAGGTGTAAGATAAGCTTCTGACCATGATTTATCTTCTTCTTTAACATAACTTCATTCATAATTTCTAGCAATGGAAGGTTCAACAATTCTTGTAAAGTTTTATAAAATTCCACCAGAAGTCCATCTGGGCTTGATGTCTTTCCATTGTTTTGCTTCTTAAGTGCTTCAGTTAACTCCATCATCGTTATATTGCTTCCTAACACTGTTTCAATCTCTTTAGGTATCTGGGGTAGATTAGCATTCTGTAAAGACTTCTTAACTCTTTCCTCATCAATATTCTCTTATGTGTATAGTTTCCCAGAGAAGTCTCATATAATTTCCTTCTTCTCTTTACTACCATAGCAAACTTGGCCTTGGTCATCTATTAATTGCAATATTTTCCTTGATTCTCCTTTCTCAATTTATATGCTAACCATCTTCCTGGTTTATTTGCATCTGCAAAAAAGTTCTATTTCGCACCTCTGATTTTCTGTGCTAGTTTTATTTTTTCCATTAGTCCCATTTTATGTTTAATTTTTACATTTTTAACTTAATGTCCTTTTTCTGTGGCATTTTCTGTAGCTCTTTTTCAAGTCCTTTATACTCATCCTCTGATGCCTTCGAGGCTTGTCTTTTCATGGTATTTCTTTTCCTTGTATAGTCTATTATCAAGCCTCTGGCATATGCCTTCATTGTATCCCATACGTTCTGCATTGATATATCTTCTTTTTTGTTTTCTCTAAAAAAGAAAGCTAGTTCTTTCTCCATCCACTGCATGAAGTCTTTTTCCTTTAATATAGTATCATTTAACATCCATCTAGATCTTCTTCTTTGTCCTTTCCATTTAATTGTCATTGGATTGTGATCTGCCCAAGTACTTGTTTCAGTATTTATTTCTTGATTAGCTAACAATTCTGTTGACATCCATATCATATCTATTTTGGACCATGATAAATGTCTGTTTGAATAGAAGGTGTATTGTTTAGTCTTAGCATTTCTTTCTCTCCATGTATCTTTTAAATTTATTTCATCTATCATTTTAAAAAAAGATTTAGGGAGAATCTTTCTGTTTTGCTTTGTTGTTTTCTGTGCTGTTATAGTCCAGTTTATTATCAGCAATTCCATTAAAGTCTCCCATCATAACTATGTTAGAATAGTCCAATTCAATTATTTTCATATGTAATTTTTTATAAAATTCTTCTTGATTGTCATTCGGGGCATAGATTGCAATCAGGAGTGTTTTCATGTTGTTGTCCATTATTTCCACCATTAGTAATCTTCCATTGTCATCGGTATAGATCAATTTCACTGGGATAATATCTTTAATGTATAAAACCACTCCTCTTTTCTTGCACTGTGTCAAAGTAGTGAATATTTTCCCTAATTTTGGCTGTGTCAACAATTGTTCACGTTGCTTCTTGAAGGCAGATTATATCAAATTTTAATTTGTCTAATTTATGGAAAATTTTCCTTCTTTTAACAGCTGAGTTTAGTCCATTTATGTTAATTGTAATCAGTTTCTTCTCTTTCATGGTTATATTATGTAGTTAGGTTCAGCAACTCTCGTAGATTTTGGTTCACGTTGCTCTTTGACTTCCACCTTTTCACCAACTGCACCTTCTTCTTTTTCGGTCACTATTTGGCAGTCCTCTTGGAATTCAATTAGTGACATTTCTTTTTCTACCTCCTCCTCTTTCCCTCCAAAATATTCTGTATAAAATAATTCAGCTTTCTCAATTGGATCAATTCTATGTCTCTGTTCTTGCCATATGAACATTAAACCTTCTGGAATCAGCCATCTATAATTTACCTCTTTTTTAAGTAGAATTTTAGTCAGAAATCGGTATTCTCTTCTCATCGCTCTCGCTCTTCTGGGTACTTGTTTCAGGACCACAATCTCCTTGTCTTTATATTTCAATGTTTTCTCTCTTGCTGCTTGCAATATTTGCGTTTCAATGGCTTTCTTTGTAAATCTGATATGAACTACTCTTGGTAAGCTATTTCTCATTGCATATCTTGTGAAGACTCGATAAACCTCATCTATTCCATCCATCATCTTCTATTAAGTTATTTCCAGAGCTTCAGCCAAAATTTCCTTCATTATCTCAGCTAGGTTTTGTCCTTTTTCTTCCTCTATATTTTGGAATCTGAAATAAAAATCTGATCTATCCATCTCCCATCTCAACATCCCACTTTTATCTTGTTCAACCACAGTTAATCTGCTGTCAATATCTCCAATCTTCTTATCTCTTTGTTTATCTTCTTCTTCAATTTTTTGGAATCTCTCATCATACTTCATCATCATTTGTTGAATGTTCTCCACATTTTCACCAGTTTTCCCTGTTCTTTGTTCAATGTTCTCTGTTCTCTTTTCAATATTCTCTGTTCTTGTTTGTATATTTTGAATTCCTTGCATAATCATTTGCAGCATCACCTTTTCCTGTTCTTTTTCTTGCTGTGACATCGTCAGTATTGAGCGTTGTCCTCTAGAAGGTGAAGAGGAAGGAGTAGAAGTTGAGGAACCAGGGTCTGTTAGTTTCCTACTCATTTCAGACAATTCAAAATCTTCAGGTTCTTCTAGATCTTTATCCACTTGTGAAATAACCAATTGTAATTCCAAGTAAAAATAATGGGAAAAAAGAATCCAAATAATAATAATAATAATTAAAAAAAATTTCTTCAGGATCTTGTATACCTTAATCCAATTGATTGGTTAGATAGCAGTAAAAACTCAAAAATGGAAGAAAAGAGCATAAACACACACACAAACAAAAAAGGAAAAAAAATTAAATCCTGGAAAAGGAGAAAAAATAGAAAATAAAAAACAAAAGAAGAGAAAAGAAAGTTCTTCAGGTTCTTCAACACCTAAACCCAATTGAAAAGTCTCAGGTATAAAAGGATGCATAACAAAAAAAAAGAAAACCACAAAAAAATGAAACAATATGGAAGATAAATAGGAAAAAAATACAAGGGAGGGAGAAAGAAAAAAAGAAAAGAGAGTACTCCCTTAAAAAAAGAAAGAAAAAGGAAGGAAATCATTAATCCTAAAGCTTTTCCTTTAAAATAAAATGCAAATGTAAAAATTAGATTTCAAAAACAAAAAGAAAGACAAAAAAAATTCCAAAAGGCCTAAAATCCAAATAGCTATTCTAAAAAGTAAGCTAGTAAGGAGGGGGTTTTTTAAAGTAAGAAATAGCCCAGCTTAAAAAAAGCAAAAAGAGCACACTGCACCTTATTTGGTTATCCAGGGCTTTTGTTAAAATTTATAGCTCTCTTATCCAGAGTCTTAGCACCATTTTTTTCTATAAACTTCAACACCAGACTGCAGCTATTGATAGAAACCCAGAAGAGCACCTGCAATAATACTCTCCCATGCTCTTCCCTCTATCTTATCAAACAAGCAATGTCCTTGAAAAGAAGTCTCAGTTCTTTCTCAGCTTTGTCTGGTCAAGAAAAAAAAGAGACAGAATATATCCAAGCCTCTAGTTGGCAGTGTTATAAAGGCCCGGTCCCACTGGCCGATGGATGCAAAACGTATGCATAACGGACACAGCGGATGAGCAAAATTTGGGGGGTGGCTCCATCCGTTGTCATCCGCTCCAAAAATTGGTGAAAATTTGCATAAACAGAATGGAAAAGAACGGAAAAGAATGGATGTGGGTAGTATGTAGCAAGGATGTTAAATGGATGTTCATAGGAAGCCTGGCGGATGACAGCAGATGGAAGCAGATGACACATCCAAAGGGGTTCCGAGGGAGAATTTCGAAGCGGATGCAGAGCGAAAGGGGAGGATGCACAGCAGATGAAGCGGATGCATCACGAACGCCTATAGGAAACAAAGGGGATGCCACGCGGATGTATCTCGGATGCAAAGCGTTCACTGCGCATGTGGAGAGTATGAATTGCATCAGCTCCACAGATATAAAAGGATACAGCACACATGCAGTCAGCATACAGGGGAAAGACATGCTGCCACATACATCTAGCAGGAACACCATGGTTCATCAGTTAGGCAAGAAGAGGAAGCCTGTGCCTACTCGTTGCAGCCCTGGCAAGTAAGCCAAAACCAGCATCCCACCCCCTGGCACTGACTCTGAAGCTGGTGCTGCTGCTGCTGCTGCTGCTGCTGCTGCGGTGGTGGTGGACCAGCCCCAAGGCCCTCAAAGCCCTGCTGATGAAGACCCTGCTGCTCAAGCCCCTAAAGGCCCTGCTGAAGCCCGTGCCAGAGGGAGGAAGAGGCAAGAGAAGCAGAAGGGAGAGTGGAAACAGTACACCGTTTCCAAGGACCATGAGAATGAGGTGCTGGAATGGCTGAGGGAGAACGAGTACCTCTGGAGAAAGGGCCACAGACTGTATCATGACACCAAGAAGAAGCAGGTAGCTTGGAGAGACAAGGCAGAGAGTCTGGGCTACACTGCAGAAGTACTCCTGGGATGGTGGAAGCACATGCACACCTGGTATGGCAACCTACACCTCAAGAAATCCGGGCAGGCCGCTGTCAAGCTCACTGACCAGGAGATGTATGTCATGGCCAAGTGCAGTTTCCTGGAGGGTGAGATCCGCCACTGAGCAGCAACCCCTCTGAGAACCTCTCCCTCAGACAGCCCACAGACAGCCAGTCCTCTTCCAGCCAGGAGCCAGCTACCCTGTCCAGGCAGGTGTCTTCAGAGGGCCCCACGGCAGAGACCCACCCCCAACAGCTTCACTCTCCATGCTGGCGGACTTGGAGGATCCCCTGTCACAAATGGAGGAAGAAGCAGCAGCCACCAGAGGCCAATCCACCCCCACCCTCAGCTCCAGAGGATGCAAGCAGAGAGGCAGACTAGAGGGCCAGGACCACAGTGTGCTGTTGGAGATCAGGGACACAATGAAGACCAGCACAGAACTTCTCTCTCAGCTGGTTCACAGCGATATACCATCCTCGGACCTGACGGACCTGACTGAGGCCCAGTACCAGGTGATAAAGCAGAAGATCACAGCACTTCTGTACAACCCTCAAGGCCCAGCTGAAGCTGCTCCTACCCAGTCCAGGTCTGCTCCTCCACCCCAGGTGATGTCACAGCCCTTCCATGGCTTTCAACAGCCCCTCACCTACCAAGGCTACGATGACCAGGACTTCCCACAGCAGAAACAGAATCTCCCAATCCAGGCACAGGTTCATCGGATGCCACAGACACCACTCCTCATCCAGTTGCAGACCAGACAGCCCCACTGCACTCCTCCTTCCTCCACCCCACAGCCAAGCCTGTCAATTGACAATCTGTCATCAGTATTGGGCCTGACATCTCAAGTCCTTGATGAAGGGCCTCTCAACCTCACGGGACTGAGTCAGCTCTCAGACAGCTTCCTGAACACACCATCCCCTGTTGTACCCTCAGGGCCAAGCAACCCAATGATGCCTCAGACCAGGACTCAAGCCACAGCCACCTCGACAGTCCCTGCCTGCTTAACAGCTGAGACCATGGACATGACTCAGAGTGACTGAGAATAGTGTCAGAGACTGAGTTGTACTTGTTAAGTTTTTCTTTGCTTAAGTCACTTTACTTGGTTAATTTTGCTTTTTTAATGAAGTCATAAAGTTTACCTAAGAAAGTTAATAAAGGTTATCTTTGCTAAAGACACTTGGTTCATATTTTTTACCTTAATAACGTGTTGGTGAAAACTTTGAAAAAATGGTTCAGCCTTTGCATGCTTGTGGGATAGATAAGGATAGTTGTGGGATAGATAAACCTTCAGTGCAACCATAATGGGACTTTATGGTCCACCATCCCAGCTGCCACACATATGGACCTTTATTATCAATAACAATTTTTTCATTGATCAACACATTTCAAAATAAACAAAGCTCTTTATTAATGCCCTATTCATTGTAGGACCATTCAACATACATGGCACAATCTCATTAGTGTTATGCGACAGGCTGAAGGAAGCATCCATTAACCATCTATCATTCTGTCTTGCCACTCCACTGCTCCAGCTGGGGAGTTTCACCAGTGTCTCAGAAGGTTGCGCTGCTTCTTCCCTTCACATGAAGCTCTGTTGGGGCCTTGTACATTCACAGTGTCTATCAGGTTACATCCTTGCCTCCATTCACCAGGCTCCATGTCCCATTCCCTTGTTGACGGTCCACAAGCCTGTTCTGCAACACTGGGTAGCGGGTGCACATGAGATTGTGCAGGATGCAGCAAGCTTCCACAATGTTCCTCACAGTCTCTGGGTGATGCTGCATGGTGGTGAGAAGTACCTGGAACCTGTTGGCCAGGATGCCAAAGGTGTTCTCCACCACCCGTCTTGCCCTGGACAGTCTGTACTTGAAGATCCTCTCTTCATGGGTGAGGTATCTTGTAGTGTACAGCTTCATGAGGTAGGTTCTGAGGGAGAACGCATCATCACTAATGATGAAGTAGGGCACATCTTGTGTGTTATTGGATAGGGGGTCTGGATCTGGAAAATCCATGATGAGGTTGCATTCCAGCCCATCCTTGAGGTCACTTGCATTGTATACCTGGGCATCTGAAGCTGACCTGTTGCCTGAAGCATCGATGTAGATTAACTTGTAGTCAGCATCAACCATGGCGAAGAGGATAATACTGAAGATGCCCTTGTAGTTGTAATAATTGGACCCTGAGTTGGCTGGAGCTTTGCAGGCCACGTGCTTCCCATTTATGGCTCCAACGGTGTGGGGAAAGTTCCACCTCTGATACCACTCTTCTGCAAGTTTTCTCCAGCCTTGTTCAGTGGTGGGGCACTTGAGGAGCTCCTCTGTGTATTCTTCGATGATGGCTTGCTCCACTTCTCTGACCACTTTGCTGATGGTGTTGTGTGGCACCCTCCACACATACTGCATGTTTCTGTATGTGGTTCAAGAGGCCAGGTGGTGCAGAGTCAGTGCCACCTTCAATCCAGGGTCCAGGTTTGGACAGAAGTTGGTGCTAGGCTTGGTCAACCTGGGTCTCAGACGCTCTACAATTTCGTCAAACATGGCTGGTGGCATCCTCATGGTGTGATGGAATGCACAAGGGTCTTCATTCCTCAGCTCCACCATCAACTGGTCATACAGTCCATTCTGGTCATAAACTCCATTCTTCTCACGATCCATCCTCAGACCCCCACAGCTCTTGGACGTCTCCTTCTTCTCCTTCTGTATAAAAGTTGAACCAGTCTGAACAGGTTTTGGATCTGGTGATGAATGAGTGCAGCTATCATACGGACTGTGTCATCATCCATGGTGGAGAAAAATTGATGATGTTGAAGACCAAGACCAAGGGTGAAGAGGTCTGTACACCATGGCTGATGGACTCATACTGAGATCCAGATGATTTTCTCCCCCTTTTTATAGGAAATATTGGTTGTCCGCTAGGTGTCCTTCTACATACTCTAGACAAACTCCAGACATCCTAAATATACAAGATACATCCCAGCTACAAACGTTTGGTCCGTTTTTAATCCTTTATATACGAGATGCATACGCTTACTTCCTTTCTATTTCTGTGCTACTAATGCTGTGTAGACGTTCTGTGTACCTTTTGTTTCCTCCCTCTTTCCATTTTCAGCTGCAGCAGATGTGAGTTGAGGGGATGGCCAGAGGATTCAGAGAGGATACAGCGGACGTTTAATGGATGATAACAGACATGGAACGTTTGTTGCCCATATATGTCGCGGATTACATCACACGCGGCGGAAAGTTCATCCGTTCAAAAAGTTTTGTGCAGCTCAAAACTTCTTGCGCAGATGAAATCTCAGTGGATGGATGCTTGATGGATAGAGCATATGAAACACGTATGCAGTGAGTACACAATGAATGCATAGCGTTTTCCAACAGATAGCAAGCTTTTTTTAACATTTTACATCCTCTTTGCATCCATAAGTGCAGTGGGATCAGGCCTTTACAAAGTTTCTTTTGATTTCATTTTCCCCCTCCTTTTCCAAACAAGATATATATCATTAACAGGGAGAATATCAACAATCAAGATGAATATACTACCCAGAATTTTATACTTGTTCCAAGCAATTCCAGATAGGCTTGGAAAAGATTATTTTGAAGATTTAAATAAAATTGTGTTTAAATATATATGGCAAGGTAAGAAAGTGAGAATAAAGTTAAAACTTTTGTAAGATGCCAGAATAAGAGGATGATTTGGTTTGCCTAATTGTGAGTTGTATTACCAAGCTACAGATTTGATGTGGGTTAAGGAATGGATAACATTAAGAAATGCTGGATTGTTTACATTAGAAGGACATGATCTTTTTTGGGGGTGGCATGCTTTTCTATGGTATAAAGGAACTGAAACACAGGGGTATAATAAATATATAAAGATGTATTCTTTTCTTATTATATCTACAAAATGATTGTAGGATAGATTTAAGGTGATAATATGAACTGTCATAAAACAAATTAAGTAAAATATGGATTATTTCATAAAACATGAATGAATAAAAGAATCATCAAATGATTGATTAACAATGATATTAATGTATTTAATATTCGATTGAAAATATGAGAATATATACAATGTAATTGTAATTGAGGACTACGAAATGAAAGCACAAAACAATTTGTAAACCAACCGACACACTGTATGTATATATAGGGAAGATGGCTTGATGTTTTTATGTTTTGTTTGTCTATGTTTGTCTAAAAAATACCAATAAAATTAATTTAAAAAGAAGAAGAAGAGTTCTCCACTATTCTGCTTGTAGAAGAGAGAACTCTTCCTGTTGGTGCAGAATATCTTATGCCACCAGACTTGAAATTCTAGACCTAGAAAACCTAGAACTACGCCGCCTTCTGTCCAATCTAAGAATAGTATATAAAGGCCCTGTCATATCGGCCAACAGAAGCAAAAAGTATGTAAAAAGGACACAGCGCACGAGAAAATGTTCCATCCATTGTTATCCGCTCTCAAAAGTGCCCCAAATTTGCATAAACAGAGCGGACAACAATGGAAAGGAACGGACGGGGAGAGGATGTAGCGAGGTTGTTAAGTGGATGCTCAAAGGAAGCCTAGCAGAGGGAAGCAGATGGAAGAGGATGGCACATCCGCAGGGCTTCCGGGGGAGCACAGCGAAGCAGACGTGCAGCAGAAGGAGAGGATGCAGAGCGGATGCCTAGCGGATGACGCGGATGCATCACGGATGCCTAGTGGATGCCTAGCGGATGCCTAGCAGATGCAAAGCATTCTCTGTGCATGTGAGGAGGATGCATTGCGTCAGCCCCGTGGATATAAAAGGATGCAGCTCGCAAGCAGGTCACCATTCAGACGAAAGACCTGCTGCCAGACACATCTCCAGCCAACAACCATGGGGAAGAAGAGGAAGCCTGTGCTTACTCCTGCCAGCCCTGGCAAGAAGGACAGGGCCACCATCCCACCCCCTGGCGCTGACTCTGCTTCTGCTGGGGCTTCTGCTGCTGGTGATGACTCTACTGGTGCTAGTGCTTCTGCTGGTGCTGCTCCTGGTGCTGGTGCTTCTGCTGGAACTTACTCTGCTGGTGCTGCTCCTGGTGCTTCTGCTGGTGCTTACTCTGCTGGTGCTACTCCTGGTGCTTCTGCTGGTGCTTACTCTGCTGGTGCTGCTCCTGGTGCTGCTGGTGCTGCTGGTGCTGCTGCTCCTGCTGGTGCTGCTGGTGCTGTTGCTGTTGCTGCTGGTGGTGGTGTGGTGGACCAGCCCCTAGAACCTCAAAGCCCGACTGATGAGGGATCAGGAGGCCCTGCCAGAGGGAGGAAGAGGCAATCGCGCGATAGGGAGAGGAGACAGTACTCCATCGAAGAGGAACATAAGGATGAGGTGCTCAAATGGCTGAGGGAGAACGAGTACCTCTGGCGGAAGGGACACAGGCTCTATCAAGACACCAAGCAGAAGCAGGCGGCTTGGAGAGAGAAGGCGGAGAGCCTGGGATACACTTCAGAGGTCCTCCTCGGGTGGTGGAAGCACATACACACCTGGTATGGGAAGCTGCACTTGAAGAAGTCTGGCCAGGCCACGGTCAAGCTCATGTGATGGCCAAGTGCAGCTTCTTGGAGATCCACCACTGAGGAGCAGCCCCTCTGTTTACCCTCACTCTCAGGCAGCCCACAGAGAGCCAGTCCTCTTCTGCCCAAGAGACAGCTCCTGTGTCCAGGCAGGTATCTGTGGAGTGCCCCACGACGGAGGACACCCCCCCGACAGCTGCACTCCCCATGGCGGAGCGCGTGGAGGACCCCCTGACACAGTTGGAGCAAGGAGAGGCCGCTGCCACCAGAGACCAACCCACCCCCACCCCCAGCTCCACCTTCACAGAAAGCAGGCAGAGAGCCAGACTGGAGGGACAGAGCTACACTGTCCTGCTGGAGATCAGGGACACAATCAAAAGCAGCGTAGATATCTTCTCTCAGCTGGTACACACCGACATACCATCCTATAACAGAAAGCCCTTCCTCACCTACGTCAACCAGACCATCATGGGCATGTCCGAATCCCAGTACCAGGTGATCAAGGAGAGGATTACAGGTCTTCTGCACAACCCTCCAGGCCCAGCTGAACCTGCTCCGACCCAGCCCAGGTCTTCTCCTCCATCCCAGGTGATGTCACAGTCCTTCCAAGGCTTTCCACAGGCCCTCACCTACCAAGGCTATGGCTACCAGGAGTTCCAGCAGCACAGGCAGCCCTTCCCAGTCCAGGCACAGGTTCATCGCATGCCACAGGTGCCACCGATGCCACTGATGCCAAAGATGCCACAAATGCCACAGATGCCACCGATGCCACCGATGGTACCGATGCCACAGATGCCACTGACGCCTCACCTCGCTCACCTGCAGACCAGACAGCCCCACTACACTCCTCCTACCTCCACCCCACAGCCAAGCCTGGCCTCAGAACATCTGTCATCGTTCTTGGGACTGACACCGCATGTCATGGAGGAAGGGGCTCTCAACATCATGGGACTGAGCCAGCTCTATGAGAGCTTCCTCCACACACCATCCCCTGTTGTCCTCTCAGGGCCAGGCACCCCAATGGTGCCTCAGACCAGCACTCCAGCCACTGCCACCTCCACACCACCTGGACCCTTCACCCCTGAGACCATGGGCACGCCTCAGACTGACTGAGAAGAGTGCCAGAGACTGGGTTGCTACCTGTTGACTTTATATTTGCTTGGGACACTTTACTTAGGTCATTTTGCTTTTACAGTTTGCTATTAATAAAGTTTATCTTTGCTTCACACACTTGGTTCAGTTCTTTTAGTAAATAAAGTCTTGGTGGAAACATTTAGAAATGGTTTAAGCCTTTGCATGCTTGTGGGATGGGTAAGGATAGCAGTGGAATGGGCAGGGATACCTGTGGTATGGGTAATAGCTGTGGGATGAGTTAGAATAGCAGTTGGATGGGCAGGACTACCTGTGGTATGGGTAATAGCTGTGGGATGGGCAGGGATACCTATGGGATGGGTAATAGCTGTGGGATAGATAAGCCTCCAGTGCAAGGGTAGTGGGACTGTATGGCCCACCCTCCCAGGTGCCACACCTTTGGCCCTTTATTATCAATAACAATGTAATCATTCATCAACACATTTCAACATAAACACAACTCTTTATTAAATGCCCTGTTCATTGTAGGGCCACTCAACATACATGGCACAATCTCATCAGTGTGATGAGACAGGCTGAAGGAAGCATCCATTAAGCATCTACCATCCTGTCTTGCCACTCCACTGCTCCAGCTAGGGAGTTGCACCAGTGTTTCAGGAGGTTGCACTGCTTCTTCCCTTCACGTGAAGCTCTGTTGGGGCCTTGCTCATCCACAGTATCTATCAGGTTTTGCCCTTGCCTCCATTCCCCAAGCTCCATGTCCCCATTGCCTTGTTGGTGGTCCACGAGTCTGTTCTGCAAGACTGGGTAGCGGGTGCACATGAGATTGTGCAGGATGCAGCAAGCTTCCACGATGTTCCTCACGGTCTCTGGGCGATGCTGCATGGTGGTGAGAAGTACCTGGAACCTGTTGGCCAGGATGCCAAAGGCCTTCTACACCACTCATCTTGCCCTGGACAGCCTGTAGTTGAAGATCCTCTCTTCATGGGTGAGGTATCTTGAAGTGTAGGGCTTCATGAGTTAGGTTCTGAGGGAGAAGGCGTCATCCCCCACGATGAAGTAGGACACATCTTGTGTGTCGGTGGGCAGAGGGTCTGGATCTGGGAAGCCCATGATGAGGTTGTGTTCCAGCCCCTCCTTGAGGTCACTGCCGTTGTATATCTGGGCATCTGAAGCTGACCCGTTGCCTGAAGCATCGATGTACATGAACTTGTAGTCAGCATCAACCATGGCAAAGAGGATGATGCTGAAGAAGCCCTTGTAGTTGTGATAGGTGGACCCTGAGTTGGCTGGAGCTTTGCAGGCCACATGCTTGCCATCTATGGCTCCAACGGTTTGGGGGAATTTCCACTTCTGATACCACTGCTCTGCAACTTTCTTCCATCCTTCTTCAGTGGAGGGGCACTGGAGGAGGTCCTCCAGGTATTCTTCGATGATGGCCTGCACCACTTCTCTGACCACAATGCTGATGGTGTTGTGTGGCACCCTCCAGGTGTACTGTTTGCTCCTGTACGTGGTCCCGGAAGCCAGGTGGCGCAGAGTCAGTGCCACCTTGAGCCCAGGGTCCAGGCTGGGCCGGAAGTTGGTGTTTGCCTTTGTCAACCTGGGTCTCAGCCGCTCCACAACTTCGTCAAACATGGCTGGAGGCATCCTCATGAAGTTCTGGAATGCATGAGGGTCTTTGTTCCTCAGCTCCACCATCAGCTTGTTATACAGTCTGTACTCGGCTCTTCTCATGATCCATCTTCGGACCCAGACACTTCTTGGACACCTCCTTTTCTTCCCGTAGAACAGGTGAATGAGCCTGTAGAGGGCTTTGCACTGTTGTAGAACGATGGCAGCTACCAAAAGGAGTGTGCGATGATCCATGTTGGAGATGACTGGATGCTGTGGAAGAGCAAGAGCAAGATGAAGGCTGAAGAGGTCTGCACAGCAGGGCTGCTGGACTGAAAGTGAGATCCAGGTGATTTCTCCCCCTTTTTATAGGAAATATCATTTTTCCTTTAGGTGTCCTTCTGCATCCTCTAGACATCCTGCAGACATCCTAAATATCCAAGATACGTCCCCTGTACGAATGTTTTTTCCATTTTAATGCTTTATATGCGAGCTGCATCTGCTTACATCCTTTCTACATCCGTGCAACTAACGCTGCGTGTCCATTCCACGTCCATTTTGCGTCCTCCATGTCCATTTTCCGCTGGAGCAGATGTGAGTTGTGCGGATGTGCAGTGGATGCCTAGCGGATATACCAGACGCAAAACGGATGACAACGGACGTATAACGGATGTTCCCCGTATGCGTAGCAGATGTCTAATGGACGCGTTGGATACTTTATCCGCTCAAAAAGTTTTGTGCTGCTCAAAACTTTTTGAGCGGATGAAATCTCAGTAGATGGATGCTGGATGGATAGAGAGTATGAAAAACGGACACAGTGCGTACAGAACTGGTGCATCGCATTAACAAATGGATGGCAAGTGTTTCTCTCCATTTTACATCCTCTTTCCATCCGTTGGTGCTGTGTGACATGGGCTTAACATCATGCACTGTAATGTCCTACCAGTCAATGAATACTTCAGCTTCAACCAGAACAATACAAGAGCACACAAAAGATACAAACTCATGTTTAACCGCACCAAACTTGATTGCAGGAAATATGACTTCAGCAACAGAATAGTCAATGTCTGGAATACTCTACCTGACTCT
This sequence comes from Laticauda colubrina, assembly GCA_015471245.1. Classification (NCBI taxonomy): domain Eukaryota; kingdom Metazoa; phylum Chordata; class Lepidosauria; order Squamata; family Elapidae; genus Laticauda; species Laticauda colubrina. Next base: position 1,051,516 of record BLBF01000335.1, read on the forward strand.
GTGGTTTCTTCCCCAAACTCTCAAAACTTTAACCTTAGACTGTCTACTATTGACATCACCCCTTTCCTAAGAGGTGTGTAGGGGGCGTGCAAAAGTGCACCAGCGTGCCTACCGTCCCTGTCCTATTGTTTCTTTTATTTTTTTATATGTATCCATGTATTCATAACTATGTTTATACTTATACCAAATATCTTGTAAGCAATTGACAAATCAAATAAAAAAAATAAATATTAAAAGTTGAAATTCCTCTGTCACATATGTTTATTCTGGCTGTGAGATGCTTCTTTGTGTTTAGGCCTGGCCTCAGAAGGATAATGTAGCACTTGGGGATGAAGATGCAGATCAGCAGACCAGCACTGGACATCAAGAAGGCAAAGACCTGTACAGCCACCTTGAGTTTCCCTTTGGTGCTCAGGTAGGTTGGCACAAAAGTCACCCAGACACTGCAGAAGACCAGCATGCTGAAGGTGATCAGCTTGGCTTCATTGAAGGCTCCAGGCAGATTCCTGGCCATCTTTGAAGAAGATTGCAGCCAGGAAGCCCATGTAGCTGAGGGTGATGTAGAACATGACAACAGCCCCTTCGTTGCTTTGCAGGGTGATCTCTCCAGACTGGGAGTGGAAGGAGGTCAGAGTAAGGGAAGGAAGAAGAAACTCCCAGCCAGATGGTGCAGAGAATGAAGAAAAGATGATGGAGTTGGCCAAGCTCTTCCCCAACAATCTCTTCACTTGGTTTCCTGGTTTTGTGGCCGGGAAAGCCAGCACCACCATGATGGTTTTGGCCAAGAGAGAAGAAACGGCAACTGCGAAGATGAGGCTGAGGACCATTTTTCGGAGAAGGCAGGTGGCTTTCCTTGGTTGACCAATGAAGAGAGAAGAAGACAAGAAGCAAAGCAGGAGGGAGACCAGGATGTAGGAGAGGTCCTGGTTGTTGGCTTTGACAAGGGGAGTTTCTTGGTACATGAGGAAGATGATTTAAAAAAACCCTGTGGTTAGGAGGAAGTGTGTGGCAAAAGAGACAAGGATGATGCCCTGATGTTCTTTATAAGACAGGAAGGTAATAACTTTGGGGATACATTGGACTCTCTCCTCATTTGGATATTGATCATCTGGACACTTGGAACATTTTCCTGGATCTGGGAAAGCCAAAAAGAAATATTTAATTATCTGTCATTTTACCTTTCAAGAAATTCCTTTGTGGGAGAACAGCTGATAACAGGGAGTTCTGAGATGTCTTGGTTAAGAATTCAATGGGGGGAAAAATGAGAAAATATCACTTTCTGAAAACTATATAGGTAAGTTGTATGAAATTTTGGGAAGTCCTGGGACCTAAAGCAATGCCTGAGTGCCGAGTGCTGAAGAAACCCCTGGAAAGAGCCCAGGAGCTGTTTCGGTTTGGCTGGGAATTTTATTCAAAGGATGAAGTTTTATCCACAGGTCTCCCTTTTGGCTTGCAACCCCTTCCTCCTGAGAGGTCCACAGCTGACAAAAGGGCACCTCTGGCATCTCTGCACAGCTGGATTGTGACTTCATAGCCCATTGTGTCATAAAAGGTGACCTGGGCTACCCTGGCTCATCCAAGGGGGCTCATCCTGAGTGCTGAAGGAAATGTTTTAGGATGGCAGGAAATTTTATCCAGAGCATGAAAATAAAGAGGAAGTTCTCAAATAGAGTTAGGATAATATTAAAAAGAAGAGAGACTTATTATACTTAACTAGCCATTGGAATAGCAATTACTCAACCCTGGGTAATAAAACAATTGAGAGGTGGATTAATAAGTGGCTTAACTGGATTCCTATTTGGGAACCATGAAGACTGCAGGAGTTTGTTGCAGGCACTGGAGATGACCTTTGAATATCTCTCTGTCCAAGGTTAAAGATATCAAGTGAATCTCTCAGCTCCCTCTCAAGGACGATATTCCCACAACCTAGGTTGAGGAAATCTTCTCTCAGCCATCCTGAGAACAACACAGGTCCAGGGGTAGCTTCTTGAGAGCCTTTAAC